>WEIT01005196.1:15570-38579 GCA_013389985.1 Dryoscopus gambensis
CGGCCCCCGCGGGCGGGCGGCCCCCGCTAACCCCTGGGAAATGCCCGCGGGCTCGCGCAAGCGCCAGGCAAACAGAACAGACCCGCGGGCAGCTCCCCCCTCAGAGTGACTGACGAAACAGCTGCCCAATGGAGCTGCCGAGCTGGACCCGGGGTCCGCCCATCACTGCCCTTACTCCATAAAAAGGTCCGGCCAGGAGGCGGTGTCGATTGAGTGGCTTTGGTGTCTGGGTCGCATGAGCTTTGGGGGCGAGGATGTGCGATCCAGTGGCAGTCTGTTCCTGAAGGGCTGCACCTTGTGGAAGGGTGTGGAGTTGAGCCTTGGAAGAAGGGAGGGGTGAGGCGAAGGCGTTTTGAGACTTCATTTCCATCTCTAATTGCCCTACTCAAATTTCTTGGCAACCAACAAATTTCCCCCAGTTGAGTCTGTTCTGCCTGTGGTGGTGATCGGTGAGTGCTCTCTCCCTGTCCTTATCTTGACCCGTGAGCCTTTTGCTATGTTTTCTCTCCCTCCTCTAGATGAAGAGGTGAGTTACAGACTGGCTTTGCTGAAAAACTGATGTCCAGCCAGGGTCAACCCCGCACAGTCCTTTTTGGCTCCCTCCACATTACTCTTACCAATCAAACCACGTATGTCTGAAATCTTCAGTGTGTATCTTCCGCCCACCCTGACAGTAAATGTTCTGTAGTTAAGTTTCTCTTCGCGTTCCAGCTTGCAGCTGGCTTGCAGTCCTGGATCACTTGTAGCTCCTTCAGTAAATAATTTGTTGCATTGTAGATTCCTGAGCTAGACAACTTGAGCCTGAGTTAATGTTTCCTCTTCTTTCCACTTAACCTTGGCAAAGAATAAAAACTGTGCTAGTGTTTCTGAGGTCCCTGAATAAATAAAGAACGAGCTTCTAGAGATCAGGTGTCTCAAACACTAATCTTCTAACGTGTCTCCCAAGCTTCATTCCTCCAATTCCTTCATTCCTCCAGTTCCTGGAGTGCTGATTGGAGAGGATGCCAACTTCTGCTAAGTCTTTGGGAGTCTGGTAGAGTTTGACAAAAATCTTCTAAAGTGTGTTAGTTAGACCAGAAGAGAATGGAAAGAATGACGTAGTCTTGGTAAGCATCTATGTTGTAATTTTCCTGGATTTTTCTGGGAAAATCCAGTGACGATATTAATATATCTTCACCAGAATGAATGGGGGGAATGGGTTCAAATTTAAAGACAGTAAGTTTAGATTAGATACTAGGAAAAAAAGTCATTACTGTGAGGGTAGCGAGCACTCTAACAGGTTGCCTGAGGAAGTAATGGATGTCCAGTCCCTGGGGGTCCTCAAGGCGAGGTTGGATGGGGCTCTGAGCAAACTGGTCTTGTGGAAAATGTCCCTGCCCACAGAAGGAAGGTTGGAACTAGATGGCCTTCAAGGTTCCCTTCCAACCCAAACCATTCTATGATCTGTAGAAGTGATTAGAGGTTGTGACTGAGCTGTCTTGTCTTGATGTCTGGCACGAAAAAAGCTCTGATAGTAGAGTGTAGTTTTCTGAATGTCACTCTTATAAGAGCATGAGAAAAGGGCAAAGGACTACCTCTGGAGCACCTCTAATGTTTTTCTCCTCTGGAAGTTTCATATATTTCTGACCTCTTTCTAATGTTCCTTCAGTGAGTGCGGATGGCTTACCATGAAGACCACAACAAAAGGCCACACGTCATCGTTCTTTTTCTGTTAGGGCTCACCGTATTTATTCCATGTCTTCTGTTCTCTATCAGCTCTAGCGTGTTGTGTTGTTTTATGCACATAGTTTGAAAAGACTGTACAGAATCACAGAATTAACTGGGTTGGAGAACACCTTTGAGATCACTGAGTCCAACCTATGACTAACATCACCTTGTCAACTAGACCATGGAACTAAGTGCCACATCAGGTCTTCTTTTTTTTTAACACTTCTGGGGACAGTGACTCCATTTCTTTTGGCCATGGGCTATAACTACAGATCACACAGTCTTCTGGTTTGATAGAGCAAATTCCATGGCCCCATCATCCAGTGTATAATGCATATTGTTACATTTTCTTGAAATTAGTGTAATGTTATATATGAACGGAGAATTCATTGACCCATACAGAAACTTCCTAAGTGAGCACAATTTTAGATTTGAGTCTACTGTAACTGTATTTTGTTTTAGCTCTGTGTAGATGTTGATTGGGGTAGGAGCTTCTGTTAGAGTTAGGTTGCAAAGGAAACTCCAAAGGAAGGGGCAAGCTGCTAGAAAACATACCAGAAGACCCACAAGAACTTTTTTTGCCTGAGTTATGGCCCATGTCTGGGTATTTCCAATCCCATTCCTAGGATTTGGTTTAGAAATGAAATCCAGGTTGTAAAGGGGCCATTTTTGCCTTCTTTTCTCAGTCATCTCTAATGTCTCTTCTGAAAATAATTTTCTTGTCTTGGGCCCATTTGCCTCTCTTGGCTACATACATTATCACGTTTGGAATAAAATTTTCTGCTTCGTGTTTCAATTCAGTCTGTCCTTGATACTAGCCATCTCTGATTGGCTTTTGCTATCAGCTGTGTAGCAGGTCACTCATTTCTTCACCCTTCCTAGCTTTGCTGTTGACAATGATTTAAATGTTCTTTGGTGCTTATAGGGTGAGATACCAGGAAGCAGAGAGAGATTCTGGGTCAGCTGTGAAAGGGCTGTATGTTGCAGTGTGATACAAGCATATTTCAGAAGCAAAACTTCATCTTTTTGACAGGAGAGGGAGGCTGTGTGCAAGGAAAGACTGTAGGCTGTTGTTTCTGCGTTGCTGGGAAGGAAGGTGTTTTTCTGGAAGAGTTTTTTCCCTGGATCATTGCTAGTTCAGTTGGGCATTTTAGGGGGGAACTCTGGATTTTGTTCCTGTTTGGTTTTGTGGGGTGAATGTGTATGTGAGAATGAGTTTGGGGTTTGGGTGGGGAAGGTTCTGGAAGTATTTTTCTTTGGTTTTGTTTTCTGAGGGCTTTTTGGTTTGTCTTTTATTGTTGTTTTTTCCCTCTTCCTGCTCTCCCATTATTTTATTTGCAGTGCTTTACATCACCTGGTGAGCCTGCAGAAGCTGTGTCAGGTATGCCTGGGGACTCTCCTTTGCAAGCTATTTCTGACAGAGAGCAATGTCAGTCAGGTCCATTTTTTCACATTCAGTTTTTTCTCATCATGCCTCCCCCAGAGAGGAGAATGAAAATTTAATTACAGGAGACTTTATAACAACATTTTTTTGTTTTTGAAATCTGTTTGAAGAGCCCATGCATATTTATCACTAAAGGCATAATACTCTGAGTAAATATTCTTTCCAGTGTTACATCCCCATTCTGTGTGTTTTAACCCTGCAGCTGGAGAGGGGGTGGTGTTAATTTGAATGACAGAAAGTGCTCAGACAGAGCCTGTTCAGAAGTGATACTTGATTCACTCTGGGAAAAAATGCTGATAAATAGTCCATCTGCTTTTATCTCGTAACCAGCAGGGGCTCTGTGGTGTTAATGAATTCATTGCTTCAGAAAACAGTGGCAGAGCAGGTATTCTACCTCGACATTTTCAGCTCTCATTTTAGCCATCAGGGCTTTAAATTTTAAAAAGATTAAGTACTGTCCATAGGCCATGCTTGTTCACTGCTCTCTGTATGTGAAGGTGCATCATCTTCACAGTGTCCAAACAGATGGGCTTGGACAGGCAGTCTCTTTGCTGGGTAGGAAACTGGCTGGTGGCTGGGGCCCAGAGAGTGGTGGTGAATGGTGATATACATCCAGGTGGTGGCTGGTCACAAGTGATGTTCCCCAGGGCTCAGTATTTGGACCAATCCTGTCTAATATCTTTATCAATTATCTGGACGAGGGGATCAAGTGCTCCCTGTCTGTTTGCAACCAGTTGGCACCAAAGTGGAAGTGTTGATCTGCTGGAGGGTAGGAAGGCTCTGCAGAGGAAACTGGACAGGCTGGACAGGATTGATGGGCCCAGGCCAATTCTGTGAGGTTCCACAAGGTCAAATGCTGAGTCCTGCACCTTGGTCTCAACAATCCCTCAACAATGGAACATTGAAGGCTGGGACAGAGTGGTTGGAAATCTACCCAGTGGAAAAGGATGTGGGGATGCTGGTCAACAGCAGTTGAACAGGAGCTAGTGTGTGTGCCCAGATGGCCAAGAAGGCCATCCTGGCTTGGATCAGAAATATTGTGACCAGCAGGATCAGGGCAGTGATTGTCCCCCTGTACTTGGCGTTGGTGAGGCCACAACTCAAATCCTGTGTTCTGTTCTGGGCCTCTCACTGCAAGAAAGACATTGAGGTGCTGGAGCATGTCCAGAGAAGGGCAGAGGAGCTGGTGAAGGGTCTGGAGCACAAGTCTGATGAGGAGCAGCTGAGGGACCTGGGGATGTTTAAGCTGGAGAAAAGAAAGCTCAGGGGAGACCTTACTGGTCTCTACAAGTGCTTGAAAGGAGGCTGTAGCCAGGTGGGGGTCAATGTCTTCTCCCAAGCAGCAAGTGATAGAACAAGAGGAAATGGTCTCAAGTTGTGTGAGGGGAGGTTTAGATGGGAAATTGAGAAAAATTTCTTCCCTGAAAGGGTTGTCAAGCCCTGGAACAGGCAGTCCAGGGAAGTGGTTGATTGACCATCCCTGGAGATATTTAAAAGACATGTTGATGTGGCTCTTAGGGACATGGTTTAGTGGTGGACTTGGCAGGGCTGGGTTGATGATTGAACTAGATGGTTTCAAAGGACTTTTACACTCTAAATGATTCTATGAAATATACCTTTCTGAAAGCAGGTGCTCTACTTGAGTTTCAAACAGATTTTAGGTATTTGACATGCTTTTCTGAATTTTCATTAGGTATGTTCCTTAAACTCAGCTTGAGTGTTATAAGTGTATGTATGGATTATATAAATATGTATGAATATTTATATTATGTAGTTAAAAGATTAAAGTATAACAAAAGTGAAATTTTCGTTACGGAAATTTGTGCATATGTTAAATTGGGCTGACNCAGTTGGGCATTTTAGGGGGGAACTCTGGATTTTGTTCCTGTTTGGTTTTGTGGGGTGAATGTGTATGTGAGAATGAGTTTGGGGTTTGGGTGGGGAAGGTTCTGGAAGTATTTTTCTTTGGTTTTGTTTTCTGAGGGCTTTTTGGTTTGTCTTTTATTGTTGTTTTTTCCCTCTTCCTGCTCTCCCATTATTTTATTTGCAGTGCTTTACATCACCTGGTGAGCCTGCAGAAGCTGTGTCAGGTATGCCTGGGGACTCTCCTTTGCAAGCTATTTCTGACAGAGAGCAATGTCAGTCAGGTCCATTTTTTCACATTCAGTTTTTTCTCATCATGCCTCCCCCAGAGAGGAGAATGAAAATTTAATTACAGGAGACTTTATAACAACATTTTTTTGTTTTTGAAATCTGTTTGAAGAGCCCATGCATATTTATCACTAAAGGCATAATACTCTGAGTAAATATTCTTTCCAGTGTTACATCCCCATTCTGTGTGTTTTAACCCTGCAGCTGGAGAGGGGGTGGTGTTAATTTGAATGACAGAAAGTGCTCAGACAGAGCCTGTTCAGAAGTGATACTTGATTCACTCTGGGAAAAAATGCTGATAAATAGTCCATCTGCTTTTATCTCGTAACCAGCAGGGGCTCTGTGGTGTTAATGAATTCATTGCTTCAGAAAACAGTGGCAGAGCAGGTATTCTACCTCGACCTTTTCAGCTCTCATTTTAGCCATCAGGGCTTTAAATTTTAAAAAGATTAAGTACTGTCCATAGGCCATGCTTGTTCACTGCTCTCTGTATGTGAAGGTGCATCATCTTCACAGTGTCCAAACAGATGGGCTTGGACAGGCAGTCTCTTTGCTGGGTAGGAAACTGGCTGGTGGCTGGGGCCCAGAGAGTGGTGGTGAATGGTGATATACATCCAGGTGGTGGCTGGTCACAAGTGATGTTCCCCAGGGCTCAGTATTTGGACCAATCCTGTCTAATATCTTTATCAATTATCTGGACGAGGGGATCAAGTGCTCCCTGTCTGTTTGCAACCAGTTGGCACCAAAGTGGAAGTGTTGATCTGCTGGAGGGTAGGAAGGCTCTGCAGAGGAAACTGGACAGGCTGGACAGGATTGATGGGCCCAGGCCAATTCTGTGAGGTTCCACAAGGTCGAATGCTGAGTCCTGCACCTTGGTCTCAACAATCCCTCAACAATGGAACATTGAAGGCTGGGACAGAGTGGTTGGAAATCTACCCAGTGGAAAAGGATGTGGGGATGCTGGTCAACAGCAGTTGAACAGGAGCTAGTGTGTGTGCCCAGATGGCCAAGAAGGCCATCCTGGCTTGGATCAGAAATATTGTGACCAGCAGGATCAGGGCAGTGATTGTCCCCCTGTACTTGGCGTTGGTGAGGCCACAACTCAAATCCTGTGTTCTGTTCTGGGCCTCTCACTGCAAGAAAGACATTGAGGTGCTGGAGCATGTCCAGAGAAGGGCAGAGGAGCTGGTGAAGGGTCTGGAGCACAAGTCTGATGAGGAGCAGCTGAGGGACCTGGGGATGTTTAAGCTGGAGAAAAGAAAGCTCAGGGGAGACCTTACTGGTCTCTACAAGTGCTTGAAAGGAGGCTGTAGCCAGGTGGGGGTCAATGTCTTCTCCCAAGCAGCAAGTGATAGAACAAGAGGAAATGGTCTCAAGTTGTGTGAGGGGAGGTTTAGATGGGAAATTGAGAAAAATTTCTTCCCTGAAAGGGTTGTCAAGCCCTGGAACAGGCAGTCCAGGGAAGTGGTTGATTGACCATCCCTGGAGATATTTAAAAGACATGTTGATGTGGCTCTTAGGGACATGGTTTAGTGGTGGACTTGGCAGGGCTGGGTTGATGATTGAACTAGATGGTTTCAAAGGACTTTTACACTCTAAATGATTCTATGAAATATACCTTTCTGAAAGCAGGTGCTCTACTTGAGTTTCAAACAGATTTTAGGTATTTGACATGCTTTTCTGAATTTTCATTAGGTATGTTCCTTAAACTCAGCTTGAGTGTTATAAGTGTATGTATGGATTATATAAATATGTATGAATATTTATATTATGTAGTTAAAAGATTAAAGTATAACAAAAGTGAAATTTTCGTTACGGAAATTTGTGCATATGTTAAATTGGGCTGACACCTAGTGGTGGGAATACTTCTAATACAGTAGTACACGGTCTGTGGCTTTGGTTCTGTGGGTCCTTAAGTTAAACAAAGGCAGCTTGAAACTATGCTTTTCTTAGGGGAGGCCAGAGAAGACCTGGATTTGCTCCAAAGAAGGGCTGTCCCTGGAGTTCCTGCCCTTTATCTTTCCTGAAACTCATCTTCCCTCTGCCTGCTTTTTTGTCTCTCATCATCCTTTGGGGTGTACTGCATTGCTGTATACTCTATATGGTCCATATGTTTACAGAGCAGATGAGTACTTCAAAGCCCAAGTAAGTTTTCCTGCTGTTCCCTGCTGAATAGCTGATGATGCACTTCGTGGTTCTAAATTAGAAACTGAAGGAGATGTTCAGAATGTTTTCTGCCAGTATCCAGCTGATTAAACAACTTCTGTTAAAGGGACAAAGCTTTCATTTTATAGAATCATGGAACAGTTTGGGTTGGAAGGAACCTTAAACACCGTCAAGTTCCAACCCCCCCCAGCCATGGGCAGGGACAACTTCTACTAGACCAGGTTGCTCAGAACCCTATCCAACTTGCACACTTCCAGGGATGGGGCATCCACAGCTTCTCTGGGCAACATGTTCCAGTGCCTCACCACTCTCACAGTAAAGAATTTCTTCCTAATGTCTAACCTAAACCTGCCCTCTTTCAGTTTGAAGCCATTCCCCCTCGTTCTGTCACTACCTGCTCTTGTAAATAACCTACACACCTGCAGAACCCCTTGTAGTTATTTGCACTCCTTTCCAAGTCCAGCTGCAACTTCACCTTGGCCTTCCCCACCCTATTCCTATACAACTGGACTGTGCCCTATACTCTTCCCAGGTTACCTGTCCTTGTTTGCTTTGCCTGTGCACAGACTTCTTGCCCCTTTGCTTGACCAGCAGGTCCAGACTCAGTGATTCCTGTCTCTTGCTTTCCTTGCCGAATTTCTTGTGCCTGGGGATCACTAATTCCCATGCTCCATGAAGATGTCCTTAAAAATTTGCCAGATCTGTTCTGCTGCCTTGTCCCTGAAGAAAGTTTCCCAGGGGATTGTATTGATGAGTTCCTTGAAGAGCTGGAGTTAACTTTCCTGAAGTTGATCAGGCCTTTAAGGGGGAAAAAAACCCCCTCAGCTGAAATATTAAGTGGACTTGTGGCTGTTTTCTAAGGAGGTAAAAAACCCTAAATTTCTGGATCATTGGCTTCAAGGTTGTGTTAAAGAGAGCTGGGAGGAGGAAAGTTAAGGACCACCTGATCCAGAATATGTAGCACTTGGCCATGATAACTAGCAAAGTGATGTTGGTTCAAAAAGGAAGTTCCCACAGCTGAGGACAAAACAGTACTTACTGCTTGAAAACAAGAGTAAGAAACAATCAGCACTTTCAGAGTGGCTGAAATATATGGACCTTGGATATAATAGGGATGCTGGTTTATGCAGCATGGTGAACTTCATAATGTTTGGTCTACTAGAAGGTACTGCCTCTACTTATGCTACTTTCTTATAGCATAGACACTACAATACCTACAGAAGTGAAGTTGCTCACCAGATAGAGGCCAGCACTGTGTCTGACTTGGGTAGCACTGCTCATCTTGAGATTATTTTACTTCTTACTTATTTCACTTTAAAATATTTTTAATAACTGTAGCTAACACTATACAGCACCAGTGGGTTTACACGGCCATGCATGATGCATTTTGCCTGTGTCTAGGGTTTTGTATACCTTTTCTAATTTAATTTTTATGGGTCTCTTTCATTGTACCATAATGTCTATCTGTTATCAGCTTTGATAAAGAGTACAAATAAAGACAGGGATGCAAATGAGTGTAAATCCCTGAAGCAGAATTCGAGAATGTGGCATGAAGGTAAATCATAATCCAGTAATATAATTTTCCCCCTCTCTGTCTGCTCAGTTATTAGTAGACTGATCTAAAACCCACTGGTTTTAGTAAAGAAGAAGGTTCTTGGTTCTTATATGGACAGTTATTCATATGGCTTAAGTATTTACTTTGGCAATTTATAGAAAAAATTTCTTACTGGGTTTGCCAGTGATAAAATATAAACTTTCTAATTTTACAAACCTTTTTAGGTTTACTAGATGTTTTTAGTTCTTTCCAGAGAATGCATTGTTGTCCAGTACATGTTTTTGCACTGGTTATAAAGCAAAGTAGTTTTCTTTATATGAACGAAGAGGAGGCTTCAGGGTGACCTCACTGTGGCCTTCCAGTACCTGAGGGGAGCCTACAAGAAAGCTGCAGAGAGATTTTTTTTAAAAGAATATGCGGTGACAGGCCAAGGGAGAATGGCTCCAAACTGAAAGAGTGGATACCTTTAAATTAGATATTAGGAGGACATTTTTTACTGTGAGTGTGGTGAGGCACAGAAACAGGTTGCTCAGAGAAGCTGTGGATGCCCCATCCCTGGAAGTGTTCAAGGCCAGGCTGGACGGGGCTCTGAGCAACCTGGTCTAGTGGAAGGTGTCCCTGCCCACAGCAGGGAGATTGGAATTAGATGGTCTTTAAGGTCCCTATCCAACCCAAGACATTCTTTGATTCTATGACTCTTTACAACAGCCTATTCCATTAGCTTGGATGTGAAAATTGTTCTAAGAATCACTCGCTGGATCTGCACATAGCTAAAATGATTGACAATCAGTGTTCCCATGTCTGTCCAAACATTCTGGTGCTGTATGAATTAACTGATACATGATAGCTAAGCTATCCCACAGCAGGTTCTACCACTGAAATAGCATAAAACTTCCTATTCCCTTTACTAAGAGGACATCTTTCTGAATTAGTTGCTTATCTATTTATTGTCTTTTTCAAACTAGAAAAAAATTTCAATCTATTAACATTCTCAAAGTAAAATAAAGGATTATGAGTTCGTAATGGTCTTAATTAGCCAAGTACTTTCCTTAAAGTATTGGAATTGGTTTAGCCTTTGTCAGCAATGGCAGTGGTAAGGCCTGTCCTCATTATTCCTGCAGCTAAAGTAGCAGGACTAGTGTTAACTTCATTAATTTTCTTGGGAAACTGAGAATTTAAGTGCTTCAAACTCTTTTCTTGTCACTGCAAGGGGCTTCTAATCAATACTTTCCCTCTTGATAATTGGAACAGCTTTAGTACCAATAAGTCTCACTGCATGAATCTTTTGACAAATTACCTACTGTATCAAACACACTAATTATTTTTGCAAGGTTTTGTGTACCAGTATGCTGCTCGGATCAAGCAATATCATTATTCTAATTTCACAGTAATTCTTAATTTCTATCACCAATAGCAAATCAGCAAATCAAGGGTGAAGCAAATAACAGGACTGGAAGGGAATACTCCTCTGGTTTAATCCCAGTCCATAATCTTCCAAGGATAAATTAGCATCCTTCTTTTGCTTAAAGATAGATTCTGCATATTCTCAGTCCAACTTCTGACAGATTCTCCTCTTTGTTCTCTACTTCTATTCTTGTCCCTCAGAGGACTCCTCTTACTCCCTAAGACATTTCTTGGCTTTGGCATGTTTGTTCCCTGTGGTTCTTCACCAAACTGCTGCAGGCACAAGTGGTGCCTGCCCCAAAGCCAGGACTTGTGCCAGGTGTCCATGTGGAAAGAGGATCAAGCCCTGCTGCCATGTCTGGCTGCAGCATCAGTGCCCTCTCTCTTCCTGCTTGGCCAGGTGCTTGCCATCCCTGTTGTTGATCCTAGTAGTGATTGTCTTGGATCTTCCACAATGCTGATAAGAAAAATTATAGTGGCACTGTCAAATACTGTGATATAGCATTATTAAACTGATTTGAAAAGCATTAAGGTGTATAAACTTCCTAATGGCACAATCCATCTACTGTTTAAAAATGACTGTAGTGTTGAAATTACATTGCAGTTGCTAGAAAACTACTTAACACTTCAGTAAATGCATTGCTGTGTGAGCAGTATATTGTGATACTCAGCATCCTGTCACTGACACTGAGCATGTAAACATAGCACACTTATGTAGCTCCTGTACTTGTGGTGATAGACTACAAAGTCTGTTTACACTGGCTGTTTTTATCTTAGCAGTAAGATAAGAACCATGAGCCACAACAAAGTCAGTCAAATATCTCAGTTAATATTCATTGCAAGTGTGCCAAGCCCTCCATGTTTTTGCCTCTTTCCAAAGAAGGTTTTGTATCAAAGTGCTCGTGAGAAAGACAACAGAGCCTTTGGCACCAAGGGTGCAACAGCAAGTGCTCCCAGTAGCACAGCTGCTTGCTGTAATGTGCATTTGTCTCGGTGTTATCGATACTGGCTGTGATTGGCTTTCTGGCAGGCTTCCTACCACATCAGTGGGTGATGTTCCAACTCTGGAAATGAAAGGATACAATTTTCTTTCTTTCCCTTGCAGTCTGTTACCAAGAGTACTGAGTACAAAGTCCTTATTGTTTCACTCAGTATCGCCAGTGTAATTAGGCCTCCCTCAGAATTGATTTGGCATTCACTTCAGCCACTGAACAGCACTCTAAGTCACATCAGGGGCTGGTTACCTACAGCAGTAGTGGGCCTGTCCACCATCTCCCAGTAGGACCTGCTAGAAGGGGAACAGTGCAATAGGTTCTGCAAGATTGCAAGGAACGAAACATTTGTTTGGAATAAATGAGTGGCCCTTTTCTAGCCATGTTGTTAAAGGAGAAAAAAATTAGCCAGATGTTCACAATGGAAAAATATTTTTCAATACGGAAATTTTTCAATATGGTTCAATATGGAAAAGACAGGGAAATGAGGCCTTCACATTTGTTGGTCATTGCCCTGTCTACCTAAGCACTGTGATGCCTCAGGAATGACTGTTCCCAAGCCATCGCTCAAATCCTGGCCCGCATGGATGTGTGTGGATGGCCAACAAAGAGGTGTTATATTGCTGTGTGGGTGTTCGGTGGAGGAAGCTGCTGCGTTATTCCCGAAGTGTTCCTTAACAAGAAGCCTCCGGCAGGGCTATTTTGCACACTCGCAAGCCAGCTCTCTCACCCGTGCGGTGGAAGCACGCAACACGTGCTCACACGAAGCTGGCCAGCTCAGGCAGCACTAGAGGCAAAGAGTCAGGAGGCAGCTCTTCATATAGAATTCCACTGGGGTTTATTTCCAAACCGTAACAAAGGATTCCATGGACGAAGAGATCGGCCGTCCACCCGTGACACACTTATAAAGGGGTACAGAAGGGAGGCGGGATAATACAACAACAACCAATGGGGAGAAGGAGGGGCGGAGTGGGGGCTGGATTACAGCCTTTAAGGGTACAAGGGGCGTAGGCAGCTGGCCAATCCGACAGACCGAATCTACATAGAATCACAAGGCCTGATGGGAGAAGCTTTTCTCATCCAGAATTAAGGGGTGATGTTAAGACTTCGGAGTTGGCCCACCAGCAGGCCTCTCTTGTACCTGGGCTCTTTGGCCCCCTGGCCACCACAGCTGTTGGTTCAGCTGCTGCAGCCAAAGAAGTTTGGCACTGTGGAAAGTCAGGGGCTTTGCACTGAAGAGAGGCAGAGAGGCCTGACTGGGACAATGGGATTCTTTCCAAAGCACGGGAAGGAGAGACCCATGTCACTCTTTCCAGTCCTGAGCTTCAGTAGCAGGGGGGACCTGGTCTTAAACCAGTGGCCATGCGCAATCAAATTCCACTGCATCTGCTTGCAGCTGAAACAGCTCATCATAGTAGGGAAATACACCTGACCAGCCCTCCTGGTGTAGTAGCAGCTCACTACTCATTTTCTTCTGTGTGATGCTGGTTTAGGCTGCAGCACTGGGCTTTAGTATTCCCCTGCTATGGTTGCAGAGACAGGCTCTGACCCAAAGTAACGAGTAAGGCCCTTTCCAGTTTGCTAAGTTGGTGACTCTGTGGCAAGAAGGATGAGTATGGAATGCCTTAGAGTATGGTGTTGAGACGTGTCACAGCTTGGGAAGCCACAAATCTATTGGCACAAACACGGTGATGTGATATGAGCAAGATCTTGCCCATGCAACCTCTGAAAAACAATCTCTGCTATTATCTTACCAGTCACTCTGCGGTTTCATTCTAGACTGAGCCACTTGAATTGCTAGGGTATTTAATATGTAGATGAGGTGTCTGGCTTGTCCCAGGCTTGCTTCTCAGGATTATTTTGTAACATGAACACAGCTTGTAAGGACTTTTTGCTGTTTCCTATGGGACAATGGTTTGAGCAGTTGGTGCTACATATGAGTCTTGCAATTGTATGCAAAGTGACACTCAACTGCTGCTGCTTCAGACAATTTGCAGTTGTTCATGTGAGACTCTCATGTGTCTTATTCAATGTGAATGAGGCTGTGAGTGACAAAGTACCTTGCAGTTATTTTTCTTTTCTTCCCCCAAGGACTAGGAGGAAAGCAGAGCTATTCCTTCCTGCTCCTCCTATCCCCCAAAATAGCAAGCCTGTGTTTGATCTATTTTCTTTTCTTTTCTTTCTTTCTTTCCCTAATGCACAAAACTAGGTCATGAAATCCATCTGTAGACTACTTGGCAAATTTTTTGAACTTGCTTGAAGAATCAGCCACAGTTATGATACAGCCAGTGTCTTTAAACACCACTGGTTTTAGAAGGTGTATGCTGGTATAGAAGAATGCAGCATTGCTTTCTCTTGGGTAGTCAGCCAAAAGTACCACACAACACAAAACAGCAGTTGATTTCTCAGTCACAAGTACTGTTGAACAGTATTATTTGAACTGATTTTGTCTGCTGTGTGCAAGAGTCTAATACTAAAGAGTCACAGACTTCTGTTACTATTCAAAGCATGGTCATTTCCCTGAAGAGTTTCCAGATGGGTATTTGATCTTGGTGTTTAACACTTTCAGGAGGTCTGACATCCTCCTCCCTCTATGGTAAAAGTGAGATTTGGTTCCTGCAAATATACTCTGCAATAAGACTTGCAATTTCTTTTTTAACTTTTTGTAATCAGTGAAGTGGGACTTACTGTTGATGTATGGCCTCAACCTTTTGATGAATACTGTCCCCATATGTCTAATAGAAAGCTAAAATTAGGCCGTATTTAGATGCATGAGTTTGGAATGTAGTGACAGAAGTGAATATTTGGAGACTGCAAGAGTATTCCAAAAATGCCTGTGTTGTCAATATAGTGGCCAGTAGTTGTACTTTCCATACGATAAGCCTTCATAAATACTCTCAAATAATAACTCATTTTTTCTGCACAGAATAATTTAGTCCCAACAAAATTTGTCCAGTGCTGAAGAGAGTCTCATTGACAGCAGCCACCTCACCATAATTCCCTTCTCTTGCAGCAAAAATGTCCTTTCCTCAGTTATGGCTCATTTGCAAAGCCCAAATCTTAAATATATCCATTCTATTAAAAGAAGTCAGTCCCAAACTCCAGCTGGATAATCTCATCCCTTAGTTGAAGATTAAAAATTCTTGGTCTTTCATTAATTTTTTGAGTTTCATTTCTGATATTTCAGCATTCATGAACAATAGGGCTTGTGTCCAGTCCACATGCAAAACAGTTTTTTTTCATGAAAAACTGGGAGAAAATGGACATAAGCAAAATTTTGAACCTAGATTATTAGTATAAATTATTATTGTTAGGACTGTTTTTAAATTATCAGTGAAGCAAAACCAGTTCAAGTTTTATAAGCTATTAAAATATTTATGAAAATCAATGAACAGAAAAAAATTCCTCTTTTACACTGACTTCGGGTGTACTAGTGGCTGGCGAATTTCAGTAAGTCTTAATCTCCACTTATGTTATACTCAAAGATTTAGTACTGCTTCCTAATTCTGTGTGGTTTTGTGCCAGTCACCCGAAATGCAGGATCAGCAGCCAGGCAACAATATGCAATATCCTGGTCTGGTCTTGCTGATTGGTGTTACTTTTTAATCTGTCAGAGGTTTCCAAATATATTGCACTGTCTTATTAATTTGTGGCGGGGAGACTGTTTTGCTCATTTTTTGTCATGGGTTAAATTAAATCCTTGTTTTGTGCAGCTTCTTGCAGTTGTATTTTGCTAACCTTTTCCCACAAAACAGTGGATAGAATGTATTATGTCAATGGATTGTCAGTCATTAAGAAGTCTTTGAAGCTGAGAGTTCATTTTAATACTCATGAGCTGAAATTATTTCACTCTTATTAGAAATATATTTCTTCATATGACTGTATTGCTTGCTGCACTGAAATAATATTAAAGTTCCTTTTACTGGTACTACAGCTTTACTTTTCTGCCTTTGATCACATTGGTTACAAATGGCTGTAGAGGTCTTGTTCTTATTTAATCATATATGCTTTGATTTAGTCTTTTTATTGGTAAAAAATTGTGTTTTGAGCTATTTTGAAGTATGTGCACTGGAAGATTTTGGATTTAACCATTTTGGCATATCCTATGTCCTGTTTGTCTGGAGATGGTTTAAGGTTTTTACTGTATAATTAATCAGATTTTGACTTTAGACAGAGTCATAAAAAGACACTGTGAAGCACTTTGTATCACAGTCAAATTATCCAAAATATCTGTTACAGAGCTAGTTTAATTTAAGAAACTGTAATTAGCTATCTTTTTCAGTGTTCCGTCACAAAGGGAATTTTTTGAAAATCAGGTATATAGGAAAAATTATTTGTAGTGGAACACAGACTACAGAAATAGCCAAATCTGAATCGTGGCACATGTAAATATAGATCATTTTCCTGTGTCAAAGGTCTTCCAAAAGTCAAGGTAGATACATAAGTTGCTTTTTCCTTATCCACTGATCCAGTCATTCCGTTGTAGAAGGCCACTAGGTTAGTCAGGCACTATTTGCCCTTTATGAATTCAGAAATCACAGAAAACAAATATGCTCTAACTTGCTAAGTTCAAACCAATATACAACAGATTTCTTTGCTGCAAATGAAACTTAGCACAGCACCAGTTGTATGCATGACTGGTGGGCTATGGACTAATTAGTCTAGATTGTCCAAATCTCTATAACAATCATATAAATACTAAATTTAGTCATTATCACAAAAAAAAGGTAATACAATCAATATTCAATTTTAAGGTTTTTCAAGGTTAGGGCTGCAAGAAGAGTGTAATAGAATATCTATGATGACAGTGATTTGACATTATCATTGTTTCTGTCAGATTGCTTATCTTTAGGAATTTTTTTAAAAATATGTAATCTGCTTTTGATGCCAAAATTATTATTGTTCCTTCCTTTTTATTTGCTAATTGAAAAATTCACAGATGAGACTCAAGTGTGCCATGTTAGAATATCCATATTATCCTCTTAGTGCAGAGAGGGTTAACAAAAAGTTCACGCAATTCATCCTCATTCATCAGCCTCACTACACTTGCTGCAATAATCCCTGTATTTAGCCTTGTATTTATTGTTCAATCTTGCATAGTTTTTTCACTTCCTCTGTAAACATCCGAGGTGAACCTGAGGTTTTATTTTAAGAGTGGTTCTGTTTTGAGATCTTCATTTTCTATTCTACTTCTTGTGTTAGACCTGAAAGTGTTTATTAGGGCAAAAATGCTCAGTGTGCATGTTGCTTGCAGAAGTTGCTGAAAATAATCAGAGTATTGATTTGTGATATTGCCACATGAATATGTTGAACTATCTTTAGCAAATTAAAATCATTGTTTATTTATAAGAGCTTCATGCACCATATATTTGCTGACAGGTCTGCATTTCCTGCTGATGAATACATCTTTGAATAATATGAACTTTTTTCGGAGATAGTTACCATGAAAATCTAGTGACTGCTGCCATTCCATGCTAACATGATATTTTACAGGTTTCAATTGCTCTGGCAAACAGTGGAAGCATAAAGCAGATGAAGGTAGCAGTCGGAAAATAAAAGAAATGTGTAAATTTTGTGACAAGAGCTGTTCTTCTGGAGTTAGAATAAGCAAAATTTGAGTGGTTGCCAAATTTTAAGCAAACCTAATATGGCTACAGAGCAAAGTAGCCAGCCTTTTTCTAAGTGGGACATGCCTGTGTGCTCTGGTAGAGTCAGGGAGGTTTTATGAATGTCTTCACAAAAATCTGAAGCCTTTCTGCCTTCTTGTTTTTGAAAGTACATAACTGAGAAACAAAGTTTCTTGGTATCTTGTTTGATATATTTGCTGACGAAAAAGGACTGTAATAATTTTTTTTCTACACAGAGGACCAAAAATTCACTTGGTCTTTTATGTTTGTATTTTATTGTACACACAGTCAAAAAGTCATTGCATGTTTCAGCAGTAACTTTTGTTTCTATGGTCTTGAACCTCAACACTGCGGCTATGACTTATCTCATGAATAGTTAAATCCTGTCGATGCTACTTGTTCCTCTCTTTGCAGCTGCTGTTTCTGTCCTAAGAATCCTTTTCACTGCCTTATGTAGAAATGCTGCATTTCCCAGGCTTATTCACAGCTCTAAAGCCATCACGCTCCATTGTTAAGCTTAGATGCAATTAACATCATCCTCTCCCAGCAACATCCTCTGCTCATGCTCTTCTCTTTCTTGAACTGTTCAGCACTAAATGGATATATTGCTGTATAAGTCTGTGGTGTACTGATACCTTGAACATTTATAATTTGTCCTGTTGTCTCAAGAAGAATATAGTAAAACTGGAAACATTCTATGTAATATGTGGCTGATTTTGTGATCAAGGAATCTAAATGATTCCTTGCATGGGGGACAGTTTGCTGAATCCTCATCCAGGCTCTTTGGTCTCAAAGAGAGAACTGGATTATGCATATGTAAAGCTGTGAATGGCACAATCTGTATGGGGAACTTCCACCCTCATTCTGTGCAAGAGTTGCTGGGTGTCAAAGCCACCCAGCCCATGGTAGGGTGCAAAATATAATTCATCATAACATGCTATTCAGCTATGGAACTGGTCATCACAGGACATTGTGGAAGCTGAAGATTTATATGTGTTCCAAAAAAAGATTGGATAATTCATAGAAGAAAAATATGTCAATAACAATTAAATACAAAGATTCACTTCTGACTCAGGAAGTCTCTGAGATGATGATTCCTGGAAGCAGTGCTGAAGCTTGCATTGCTCAGATCAAACCTTACCATCTCGCAGGTCTGTTCTTACTCCTTTGTGTGGTTCTGTAATCTGACGCCCAGGCTCTACTATGCAAATGCTGGGGAGAAACTTGTACTGAAATGTCAGTGCAGGTGAAGAAATGAAAGGTATCACCAAATGAGAAAAAGTCTCAATGGCTCAGTGAAGCTGGGAGGGAAGCAATAAATATTACAAAATGGTTGAGACTGGGAGGAACCTCTGGAAGTCCTCTGATCCATCCACCCTATTCGAGCAGGTGCACTTAGAAATGGTTGCCTAGCACTATGAGCCTGTATCCAAGGTGGGAGATTCCAGCACCTCGCCAGATAACCTGTGCTAGTGCTCAGTCATCTTCATAGTGCAAAAGTGTTTCCTGATGTTCAAACAACATCACCTGTGTTTCAGTTTGTGACCCTTGCCTCTGGTCCTGTCAGTGGGCACATCTGAAAAGACTCTGACTCTGTCCCCTTTACACACTCCTTTCAGGTAATTTTCTGAAAGCTGCTTTCTTAGTTGGGTGGCCTCTAATGTCCTGGTGCATGGGGTTGTTCTTCTCCAGCTGCAGGACTTTGCACTTCTTATTCAACTTTCTGGGGTTCCTGTTTCTCTAGCCTGTTAAGCTCCCTTGGAATGGCAGCATGGCTCTCTGGCCCCTGCTCTCAGTTTTGTGTCATCTGCGAACTGGCTGAGGGTACGCTCTGCACCACCACCTAATGAAGGTGGTAAACAGGATTAAACCTAGTATTGACTGACCCCTGGGGTACCTTGCCAGTTACTGGCCTCCAGCTGGACTTCATGCCACTGATCACCACCCTCTGGGCCTGGCCATTCAGTCAGGTTTTCGTCCATCTCCCTGTCTGCTCATCCAGCCTATACTTCAGCAGCTTCCCTGTGAGAATTTTGTGGCAGACAGTGTAGGAAAACCTTACTAAAACCTTACTAAATATCCACTGCTCTCCCCTTTTCTACCAGGACAGTCATTTCATCATAGAAGGTTGTTAAGTTTGTCAAGTATGACTTGCATTTGGTGAATCCATGCTGACTCTTCCATATGGTTCTTGCCTTTCATGTGCTTAGAAATTCTTTCCAGGATTAGCTACTCCATCACCTTCCAAGGGATCAAGTTGAGTCTGACTGGCCTGTAGTCCCCTGAGTCCTCCTTCTTGAAGATCAGATGACATTTGCTTTCTTCTAGTCTTCAGACACTCCTCCCAAATTTTGTGGTGAATCAAGGATTATAGAGTAGCCTTACAATGACATCAGCCAGTTCCCTTAGGTTCATCATCCATTCCCAGGAAAAATTCCATGATGTTTGGGCCATCCAATATCTAAAAGGGAAGTCTAGAGGCAGCTCTGTCTTGTAAGTTGATGCAGGAAACAAGCAACACTGAAGCAAGTCTATGAAGTGGGAGATTATTGCTAGTGGTTGAAAACTACTGACACGTAACAAGTCGAAATGAGTTCAAGCTGGAGTTAGTAAGTGTGATGCTTGTGCTAAAACCGCTACTGAAGTTAAGAAATAGCATCAAAAGCATCAGTAGTTCAGCACCCTGAATGTTACTGAAGATATGGGTAGTCAATATAGAAAACTCATTCAATTGGCCTTTTTAGTTTGATTTGTATGCATGAATTGTGTTACTGCCAGCTGCAGCAAGTTTTGGCTTTCAAGGACAGCACAGTGACACTCTGGGGGGAACAGCTACCTTCTTCTGCTCATCGACAGACTTTAAGTGCAGCTCTGGACTCAAGAGAAAAGGTTTTAATACTAGAGCCCCTGTCTAAGCTCTTTAATCCTTATTCCCTGTCAAAACCAAACTCAACAGAGTAATCTGTTTGGACAGATGGAGGCAAAGGCTGTCATTTTATACAATTTCATACTGTTGATATTCTGAGTGTTATTCTGTTTGACCTGCCCACAAACAGCTCACTTTATCTTTCCCATTCCTAAGTTCCCCTACCTGAAATTCAGTTTCGTGTGACAGCTGACACCACAAAGTTATTCTAATTCCCTTCCTTCAGCTCTTGCTTAGTGTCACAAGCATCCAATACATCTGCAATATTTCTTTAGAGAAGTACTGCTTCTCTGCTTTCTCATCTTTACCTTGTGCTACCACAGATGACAGTTCAGCTGACAAAATAAAAATTTGCATCACCCACTGATTATTCTAACTCCTGACTTCTTATAATGGCCATGTTCTTCCAGATGCTGCAAACACAGATCTACAAGAGTGAAAACAGTAGGCTGTGAGAATTGGATTATATCCACTGACTCCAAGGGATTTAAGGAAAGGCTTACTTGCCTTAAAGGACTAATATCTCCTGCGCATATATTTTCAGCATTATTGCAGGAGTGTATCTTGAGTAGTGTCTACTGAATATAGTTAAGCTTGAATTTGTAGACATTCACCAGATTAACTACTTTAAGGACTTGTAGAAAAGGAGGAGGAGGAGAATGCTGCCTTTGTGTATGACAAGGTGGCATGTTATCAGCTTTATTTTTGGGAATGTTGAGCTTGACAAAGATGCTCAAGCTAGTGGAAGAAGAAGCCATGGTGTCTCTGAAGCCTTATCTAGCCAAAGTAGAGGCAGATTAGAAAAACACAGAGATAAAATAGAGTTGGACAAAATATCCAAGTCACTCATGCATGAGAAGATTCCTTCTGGATACTGAAGGCAGATACAGAGGTGAGTTACCTGACACCAAGATGAAGGTAGAAGGCAGAAAAACTGCACTGTTATGTGAGTAGTATTTAGTGATCATCAGCTGGACCCAAAAAAGAAAATGTTTATGTCTCGGGCTTTTGAATGGATACACCAAGAATGGTACAGCCATTTCAGGCACTGATGTTGGCATTTCATTGCCCTTGTAGGCTTCTCTTCAGTGCAGGATGGAATGTCTCAGAGCCCGTCTTTTGAGGTAGAGGTGATTGGATCTGTGCTGTAAATTCCAGTAACAGATGCTACAACAGCTGGAGAGGAGATTCTTTTTCAGAATTAGAGTTTTTGTCTGGGATGCTGTGTTCAAACTGCATGGGCAGATGTTGGCCTCACTGATCTCTCAGCCTGCCTAGGCTGTCTTTTTAAAATTCAGTTTCCTTAACTACAGATCTGTATAGTAATGTCTTCTGCCTCTGAATGTAGGCAGAAGTATCATCTCCTCAGGACTGCCAGGATTCTCTACAGCTTCCATGGCTGCCAGGCTGTTACTAATGCCAGCTGCAGAGTTTTTAATCTTCAAGGTACAAATTATATCTGGAGCTGGGCATCTGAAGCTGTTTTTTTCACCTTGTGACAACTGCTTCTTTCAGCATTAGAGCTGTGTGCAAATGGCTCTTCTCTTCATGGCACTGACCTTTCAATTTGCAATTGTAATAATTTCCTTTAGGAATCTATCCTAGGGACTACTGCAGAACTTTTGCATATATGGGGAAGCAGATGCTCCTGGGATTGGGCCTGTTGGTATTCGTCCAGCACCTTAAGGTTTGCCATCATGTGGTCAGTTGACAAATGCACGCACTGGTCACGGTGTTGAGGTGGCCAAGGCTGGTAGAAGTGCATCAGTGAGTGCTTGTATGATTATGTTAGAAGGAGACACAGAGCATCTGCCAAGCCCTAGGGTGGTATTTTAACTTTGGGTAGGCTGGTGTGTCTGTGTCTAGGAAAAGGATCTTGCCTTTACGTTTCTGGTAAAGAGAGGAATTCTTAAAGACCTTGGTGTCACAAGTGCAGCTGCTGTGTTCATCTCTCTCAGCATTCTTCCAAGGGTGATGGAACCTTTGTAATTGATTTCTTGATAGGAACCTCTTGAGAGATAACAAATGGGATTCAGTTCTTGTTGATGGCCCCAGTGCAGCTGAGGGGTCCCTGGCTGGTAGGGCCTGACTAGCTTTATGTTATATATATTTGGGAAACCAACATTCAAATTATTCAGTCTTCCCCACCAAACTTGTTCATTGTGGACACGCATGGGTTTCTCTCTCTCACTCTCTTTTATGAGTTAGTGATGGCATAACTCTGGAGGGCAGTATAGTGTCCTGAGAAATGGTGTGTTAGTGCTAAATAGCAAATGTTAGGCTCCTTGATATCCAGAAAGTTTTGGTTCCACTGTTGTTCATCCTGTGTGTATACAATAGTCATTTCTATCAGAAACAGAATGGTGATGGCTCAGGTGGGCTGGCCTACCACAGCAGTCCCATATACCTGAATGGGCAGCTCAGGCCCTTAACCTGGAGTAAAACCTAGGATCTGTGGAGCAATTCTTGTGATCCCATCTTCAGGAAAAAGCTAGGCCCACAAACTGGGAAGAGATGTCAGAGACTCTGGCAGGAGTACAAGGAGAAAATGCAGTGGATGTAGAGGTGAGATCAGTGAGAGCAGATGTCATTGCAGAGAGTGCTGCACAAAGGTAGGAGCCATCCTTAAGGTGTCTGTTTCTGTGCCATGAGCAGGCAAATAGTGCACACAGTGCATGTGCTGTATTGAGGAAATGCACAGGTGAGAAGACACCTAAGATCAT
This sequence comes from Dryoscopus gambensis, assembly GCA_013389985.1. NCBI lineage: Eukaryota > Metazoa > Chordata > Aves > Passeriformes > Malaconotidae > Dryoscopus > Dryoscopus gambensis. Next base: position 38,266 of record WEIT01005196.1, read on the forward strand.
AGAACAGATACTGAGCACTGCAATTACAGAGTGGACATGACAAAGCAGATGTGGTCTATATGGTGCTCTTTGGGCTGCAAAGAGGAAGCTGCTGCCTGGGGAGATGTTTGTGGCCATGTAGATGTAAGGTAACTCTAATGCAGGCAAGATGTAAGGTAACTCTAATGCAGATTTTGGTACCTAACCACATCCAACATAGATGTGTGTTTCTAATAAGCTGAAGGCATTATTTAAATGTCTATTTAAAACCAGGTTTCTACAAAGTGTTGCCTTTTACCTCTGGTCAGCATAGTGTTCTTCCAAACAAAAAAAAA
>WEIT01005197.1:0-11909 GCA_013389985.1 Dryoscopus gambensis
GTCAAGTGAAAGGTGTCCCTGCCTGGCAGGCAGGTCCCTTCCAACCCAAACCATTCTACGATTCCATGATTTTATGATTTGTAAATGTTCATAATTTGCCAAGTTGATAGCTCATAGCACTCACTAACTGCAATTCAGAATATCTACTCGTTCTCCTTAAAAAAAATAGAAATTACCAAGTTTTACAGTATTTGAACATCAAAAGAATGCAAAAACCTGAGACTCATTTGTAATACTCTGCTGATGGCATTCCCTTGCAAGCAACATAACTGCGCTTCAGACTTCATTAATGTAACACAGAAAAAAGTACTTTCAGGACAACACCTTGAAAGATCAAGCCATAAAGTATGTGACAAATGAGATGGCAAGCATGAGCTGGAGTGCTTGAGTGGCTTTGAATAATGCAGGCTGTAATACCCAACAGTCTTGCCATTGTGATACAAAAACTCCAGGATGAACAAAACTGCAGTTTGGATGCCCCTACCAGATAAAATATTAAATGATCTGCTAATTTTTTCACTTGCACCTTTTTCCTTATTCTCACAACCCAAGCTAAGGTCTGATTCACACTTAAAAGAATATTATGGAAGTAATATTGAATTCTCCTCTAACACAAGATTAATAAATGCCTTAGGTATATTTAATAATCATCTGGTTTTAACTCAATATTTATTCCATCATAGTTACCTTGCTTTAGCACATCTACAGCCTTCAAGAAGGATGAATGTGTTTGCAAAATACATATTAAAGAGAGCCACCGATAGGAAGGCAGTGAGTATTTTTGATTCACCTTGTCAAGACAGTATGTCCCCAGCTCCAGCTGGTCAATGGAGCTCTCCTGGAAGGGTTGAAGTGACACAGTTAGCCATACCCAAATAGACTTGGTATTTAGGAAAATGACTCAAGGCTTTGAAACTCACTTTCACAGTGGCAGCTGACCAAGTTGTATGACTCGTGTCTGTGTGCTAAACTTCAAGTATATCAGTCCAATTTCCACACTCTTCTCTGCCTTGAGCTGTTGTTCATCTCCAGTTTAACTGCCTCATTCATTCAGTAACTATACGAACTTTGGTATCTCACACACGTTTACATGTAGAGAAGTCATAAATTCCAGGTCTGGAGTTCAGCGTCTAGGTCCTGCAGTGAACAGAAGAACAGCTTCTAGTTCTCTTAAGAACCTGCATCTTCCAGTACTCTTTCATGGTCCTCCAGGAAATCATTGCATTCAAGTGTAACAAATGAAGAAGTGTTTTGATTTGCAGCTCTCAAGCATTTACACTCCCTGTCTGTCTGCAAATGCAATAGCCACTGAAATGAACTAAAACGATGACAACAAATATGTGACAAAACTCTGTGAAACAATAGGGAAAATTAACTTCCAACAGACACTGAGGGGAAATGTAAGTGCAAGTTTACATGCAACATTATGTTCTGTGTAAATCTCAAATGTGCTTTGAAGCTTTTTTATTTGATAAAGACCATATATGTATTAAACACTAAGTTTATAGCAAAGTAGAGGAAACAAACTGATACATTCTTAAAGGTAAAAGCTACGGATTTGTTACATTTACTGGCAATGTTTTCCTATTGCAAATTTATTTACAAAACAATTCTATTCTCCTTAAAACTGAATACACCTGTAAGTAATATTGCACCAAAATAAGAACAAAACAGTGCACTTCAACCTGCAGCAACAATGAAATCAGTGGACAACTACTCACTCATGTAATCTTCTCCACTTAAAACACTATACAGTGATGTTGACAGCTGAACAAACACATTCTTACACTGATAGCACCATCCTCAAAATCACAAAGGGGTATATATACTTACATCACTAGATTAATATCAAAAGCTCCTTTATGAAAAGATTGTTTATTTTAAAATCAGTGCATAACATTGAATTTTGTGTAAATCATTTAAATTCATAGAGATTTGCCTCAGATGACAACTTTCACCCTTGCCATGTCTTTTCTTATGGTATGTGGCATTCTGCATTTTTTTTATAATTACAACAGAAAATGGATATTTCTGAGTGTATTGTAAAAGTGTAATTTCCAGGCTAAGGTTTGTCAAATGCTTGTATATGCAGAGCATGGCCATTACATGTTTGGTTATTCTTAGGCCGGTACATCCCCCACCTAGAACAATGAAAGCAGCTGTCTCATTAATCTTTAGTAAACACAAAAGAAATTAACTCCATGCTTGCTAACAAACATGGATGCCCAAATCCTAAAGTGGCTTTCAGCTGATGAATTCCAGTATCACAGCAGTCAAGCCTGGTGAGCCTAGAACTTTACTATTCTCTCCGAAACATCACAGAATATTTATAACCATGACACAGAGACCTGTACTGGTGGCTCTGAGGAGAATGTGCATCCTGTGAACCCCATATGTCTGTGCAGACTCCAGAGACACACTAGCAGCAGTAATTTGCAGTCCTTACATTAAAAAAAGAAACAGCCAAGGGATGCAGGACAGAACTTCCAGAGATGAAATGTAGGTCATTTGGGAGCTGAAAGCTGCGACCTGCAACCTGCATGGCAGCAGCCTTTGCCATTTTCTCATTATGGCATGTGCAGACTCAGAGACACAGGGATGCTCTGAGGCAAAGCTACAATCACGGGCTGACACAGTGGTGGCAGGAGGAAGAACTGAGACACCTCAGGAACTGAGGCCACATCCAGGATAGGAAGAGTCTGTACAAAAAGAAAAGACCTGCTTTGAAGTACAAGGGATCCAGCTGTGGGTATGCCTAAAAACCAAAGAGCTAGCATATGCAGGGCATGGAATAATATTTAACTCAATTCTTAAATTCAAGAAAAAGATGTTTTTAAAATCTGACATTATATTCAAGTAAGGAAAACAAAATAGACCATAAACTATCAGCCCAAAAAACCCAAACTCAAATCCACACAAAGCAAGTAAGAGAAAACTTTGAGCAACAACTTGGAGAAAGTATAAAAAAAGAAAATAAAACAGTATTCAGAAACTTGGAAGCCAGACAGAGAACTGGCAGGGCTAACAGATGTTCACGCTATAAAAGGAGGATTCAGGAAAGATGAGGTCAGAACGCAGAAATAAAATACTGTTTCTCCATCTGGGTTCATAATGGAGGAAACTGTGACAGGTGGTTGGGAGGAAGGCAATGCAATAAAAATTTTCTAAGAATTTCCAATTAAATTACTACAAATCAGAATAAACTATACATTTAGTGAACAGTAAAATCAATACATTAGAAAGGTAAAGAGCTAAGATGGCTACTTTAAAGGGAAATAATTTCTCAGGCATCTGTCAGTGTTTTCAAAAAAACAAACTAACCTGGACAAGAAAATAAACTTATAACCAGATACCTGATTTCCAAAAGAGCAGGCTGACATGGTATTAGAAGGAAGGGCCTCTCATGGAAACTGGAAATGTGTTTAAACACTGGAGAAAATTTGTAGTAAATCGTCACTATTCACACTGGGAGGAATTAATTAGTCAAGTCTTTCAGGGATTCAGTAGGAGATTGAAGCCAGACACAGCAATAAACAGTGAGAAAACAGACTACTGATGATGCTAAGTAAGTCAAGGCTCTGAAGGCTGGACTGGCTATAAAAAAACTGCATCTTATGATACTTGGTGATAAAATTACACCTGAAATTCCATGTAAATAAATGTAAAACACATCAAAAAACATTCCACCTTTATAAACAAAATGATGTGCTGATTCTAAGTCCTGGGAAATTGTATCAGGAAAAATAACAACTCAGGGGGAAACAGAAGACCCTTGCAAGCAGCAGTCTCAGAACCAGCACAAGAAAGCTTTCTGCACAGGAATCCCCCAAATTTGAGTTTCAAGAAGGACTGACCATGCGATTCACCAGAAGAAACTACCCTGAGCTCAGGACAGCTTTGTTGGGAGTTGGGATAATACTCTGGGGATGCATCTCGGCATAGTTTGACTCTACTCTATTTTGGTTTTAGGTATCCAGTGTTGGTCACTGCTGGAAGAGATAAACCATGGCAGAAGTCATGCAGGAAATGGATTATAATGTCATTTGCAATATTTTGCAAGAGTTTGAAATAGTCAGAGGTAGTGAAGCAAGTATTACCATATTTTTATAAATCACATGTTATGTTCATCTAGTGAATTGCCACCAAAATGTTGCAAAAAGTATTAGAGAAAATAAACCAACACACACCAGCATTTTGTTCATACTGTATTGTGCTGCAAAAGTAATTATATTTCTATGCTAAATTTCATGTTGAGATATAATATTATAGTCTCCTTTCAAACTTTAGGCATTCATACAGAATTCTTGTATTTTAGTTCAAATATAATTGACTGAAGTTTATTAGAAATATATTGTTGAAGTACACTTTGATCCAAGTATAAAGCTCTAAAGATGCAGTTTTGACAGTGCTCTGGAGTCACATCTAGTGATTTTGTTCAGATGCAAGAACAGCAATTTACAACAGTGATGGCAATTAAATAAATTATATTCTTCATTTAAATAAGTTAACATCCCTGAAAAATTAACTACAATCCATATATGGTGGCATGCTTTCTTCTGTTATTCAGGAAGAGATGTCAATGTGTGTTTTTTATTTCATCCAGATAGAATATGACAAATTAATGAATTCCTTGCGCTTCTTCGAACTGCAACTTATAAAACTAGGCTGAAGGCCTAATCCTACTCCTCTATTTGTCCAGGAATTCTCATATTTTTAGGACGAAGAAATGGATGCAATGTAACTAATATGGATGCCTGTCTTGGGGTGACTTCATGATGCCATATCCCCTATCGCCTGCTCTATGCCAGACACGAATCCTGTGCCTTTCTGTGTCTTTAAGCTCGGTCCGAGAGAAGGTGAAAAATAACAAAGAGCCGAGTGGTTTTGTGCTCAAGGACACACACTCCCCTGCGTTCCTGCGGCAGAGTGGAGGAAAAGCACCTTCCTGCTTCTAGCCAGCTTCGGCTCCTTTTCTCAGAAGAGAGACGTAGAGTTAAAACTCTTTGCTTTTTAGCTAGCTTATTGTTCATAGCTGAAGCAAGGAGTTTCCTGGGACTTCGGTTTCTTCTTCTTCTCCTCCTCTGGACTGTTCAGCAACACCAGAACATCACCGGGAGGCGTTACACCCTGGCCCAGGGTGGGGGCCCAAGCTGCACCCCAGCTCTGGAGAGAGCAGAGCCATCACCTGAAAAGGACTCTCAATTTACCAGGTTCTCTCCACAGTGAGAGGTTTTATTATTTAACATCATTCTTTTTCCGTGCCTGCGTGCACCTTGCTTGTTAAATAAATACGTTTTTTTCACTTTCCTCCAAGGAATTTCTTTCCAAACCTTGTGGGGGAGGGGCTGCTGAAATCTGCCTTCTAAAAGAGGGACATTCATTTCAGACGTTTCCCTTCAAATTTGTCTCTAACAAGACAATGTCACAGAATTATTGCTTAACGCTCTGGTTCTCATACAATTCACACTCATATTGGTCTGCTTCAGATGGAAAAAAAAAAGGAGAGTGCAGAATGGGGTTGTCTCTGCTTTTTCCTATTGATTTACAAGCACAGTGATTAATGATCTGACGTATACTTTTTAAGAAATAATCTAAATAAAGGTTATTATTCATCTCGTTACCTCGATTTTCAAAGATAGCACTTTACAGCCTTTCAGTGTAGATTTAGACTTAGTAGCTAAATTGAAAGTTATGTATTTGTCAAATAGCCTTTTCAAGTAATAACATTAATTAAAATTACTTTTTAACTTTGTCACTGAAAAGCATCAAATTTCTTTACAGTATGACAGAATTCACCAGGACGGATTGAGTAAGTGAAAATGTGTTTTTTATTAAATCTAGAGATCAAGGTTTATCTGTAAAATGTATGTTTTTAAAATATTTATTCTAGCTTTATAGAGTTTTGCGGCACTTATAGGCCATAGGCATGAGGTAGTTGGCAAACTCCTTAATAATTATTTTTGAGAGGTGGTTATAAAGTGATGAAGAACTATCTACTATTAACATTAAAGCAAACAAATTGGTTATATAAAATTAGAAGACATGGAGAAGATAAGAAATGAGTCAAAAAGAAAGTGAGTCAGAGACGTTTACAGCACAGGATTCATGGGAAGTCTTCAGAAAATATTGCAAAATATTCTTTTACTAACAATTACTGTTAACTTGCACAATCTGAGTCTATTACATACTTTAGAAAAAAAAATGTATGTCCTTACATAAAATTAATGAAACATTCAATGTACTCAGTTTCTCATAATTTTCATATAAATGGTTTCTAAGTGCTCTTGTAAACTGCTAAATGACAGCTTTCACAGCTAATCAATATTTTTTGTTTTATACTAGAAGATTTTAAATGCCATTGTCAGTAGACCCATATGTATACAAATAAGTCCTTGTATCTTAAATTAACTCCATCAATGATTTTTTTACTGTAACCTCTCATTTTTTTATAAGCAAAGCACAGTCCCCATTGAGCTAAAAACTAGAAGTAATCAATGTGCCAATGTCTCCAAGCAAAATTTAGTACAGCATCTCTGAAAACAAATCAAGCTCTAAGCAGAAACAGTAATTTGTTAGGAGCTATAAATACCTTTCCATTCTATACAAAATGGTTCCTTACAACTGAGATTTCCCTGTACTACTGGAAAATACAAACCAGAAAAAAAAATTATTGATTAAAATGATATTGGGCATGTTTTTCCTTTTAAATGTTTTCCTTCTTAGCTCTTTGTCTTAGCCTGGATCATTAGCAGTTCTAATACGTTTTGCTAATTACTATGAATCCTTACTTGTTTAAAGTGACTGTACACATCTAATCAGATCAGTTCCCTTTCAGGTGACATGGCATTTTCAATCCCATTATCCTGTTAAAAAAAAAAGGCCCACTACATATTTAAAGTATTAGGATAGAATACTATTTACAACAAGCTTCAGAAATAAAGACTCTGTTCTAGCCTTGCCAAACAATCAATTTCTGTTTAAATCCATTTATTCTATTTTGAGACAATCAAAATTAGCTCATATAGATATATACAAAGAGGTTATAAATTGCCAGGAGTTAGTGAGATTTATCACAATGGGGAGCAGTGTCCCAAAAGAAATAGTGTATGAATTATAAACCAGAGAATTACAACTTTAGCTGACTAAAATACGCATTATACATATTCAACACAGGACTCTTCTCTATGCTTAAAATATTCATGTTGATGCGTTACAGCTAATTTAATTCAAAATAATTGCAATGCAATGACCATGCTGTCATTTGGATTACGTGTCTGCATAGATCTGAAGAACCCATTTCCATTTCCCCACACTGGCACAAGTGGGCAGAGGAATTGCTCTCGGTTCCATGGTCAAGCAGCTCTTGCTTCTGCTTAGACTTTGGAAATTATTAAACCACCAAGCAGAGGGGGCTGCACGGGCTGTATATCTGCATGAACACAGTGTCAGGAGACAAACCCAGTGCTATAGCTGGAAATTGGCAATGCCAGTTTTGTAACAACTCTTCAGGCAAGGCCTTGGGCCGGTCAACGAGCCCTCTCCAACAGTATCCAAGCAGTCCTTGGGAATTAACTGGGCCAGGAATGATTTCCAAGATGCATTTTTAATGAAGTCATCTTTTTACAGAGATAGGACATGCAATGCTAAGGACATGGCTAAACCGTACCAGCAGGCCGCAGAGCTGGCAGGCACTGGCACTGCTGGATTTGCCACGTTTGTTTTGGTTACAGCTCAAATCCAAGAGCAAAATATTTATCTTCTCTGCTGTACTAAAGTTTCATCTTGATTAGATTAACGCTGTAAGATTCTTGAAACCCTGTAACATGTTTGCATTAAAAAAGAATTTCCTGTAACATAGTCATTCAGTGTTCCAGGTATGACAGATAAATATTAATCAGTTAAATCTCTTTCTCTGTAAGGCTGAGATAAGACTATTGCTTACTATTATAATGTGAAAAGGGAGAGGGCATGAATTTCTTCACCTAAAGTACTTTTTAAAAACTCTAAGAAAAGATAGCTTTCCAAACAAATGTAATTAAAGTGTTTTGAGGGATGAAGAAGAAAATATGACCTTCCCCTTTCTAGCCAGCTAAGCCAACCACCATGTTAGTGGTAGCAGCGGATTGAAAAAGCAATTTGGAGTGCATCACCAAAGCTAAGGAGTTTTGCACATCCCATTTTAAAAATACTTGGTAATAAAGTACACTATCTTATTAAAACCAAGGATTATGTGAAATGAAAAATATGCAATTCAATACAAAACACATAGAGGCAAAGACCAAGAATTCTATGGGTCAAATGAATGCTAATTAATGTATTTTGGGGAAAAAAATGAAGCAATATTTCACAGAGTCTGAATGATGCATATTTAACCTTTTATAAATATCAAAATGAACCTACTAGAAATATTTAGATGATTTGGGAAAACTGTGGACAACAATATTTCATCTTCGTGTATCTGTATGCGCTGGGTATAGTCTCTCTCAAGATACTAATAAGGAAGCTTAGAAGCCATGGGATGGAAAATTAAGTTTCTTGTCATGGACTACACCCAGGACAAGAGTTAAGGAAGAAGATAGTGTTAAAAGATGGAATGCCCAATGCCAATATTGAGTGTCTCACTAGAGATTTTATATTCTCCAAATCTCTTAGGCAAGGAAAAGAGCTTTACTTTGTTCTGGACTTCCAAGGGAGCACACAGAAATTTTCGCTGCATCAGATTACCTGTGAGAAGTGCTACAAACCCACTAGGCACTTGTGGAAAACACAGACATAAATGGCACAGGGAAGTACCACAGAAACAACAGCTGCAGAACAAGCTGCCAACAGGCTGCAGGTGGAAGGCTGAGCCCAGCACCCATACAGGTGTTGTATCTCATGCAGTCTGGCACTGATATCAGCTGCAAGACAGCTGTGTGCCTTCACTGCACACAGTGCTCCTCAAATATCCACCTGAGATAGCCATTGTGGGGACACCTCACAGCTCAGGATCACGTGTTGCATCACATCTTCTCTGCATTTAAAATGGCAAATGTACTAGCTTGAAAACAAACCAGTGGGAGATAGCAAATCACAATTATAATTTAACAGGAAAATTAAAATAAATGCAATAGTTCAAGAACACTGACAGAGTCAGGATACAACCTGACACCCTGTTAGTCAGGGTGGTGGTAGCAGTCCAGATGAAGTAGTCCTGTCAAAGCAGCAATCCTGTAGAAACAGTCTGGTCTTCACCTGAAGGTCCAATAGCAGCTCTTGTCCTCTGGGAACCCAGTAGGTGAGGGCTACTTGTGCTGTTCCAAACCCCAGATTATATCCAAGTGGGAATGCTTGGCTCCTTCCCCTGGGCAGAGCATCTCAAAATGGACTGATATAATTCTATGAGTCATGCAGTGAGTCCTTGATTGCCCATTAACAGAGATAGTCCTGGAGGGAGTTATCAGGGATGAGTCATGGTAGGAGACAACAAACACTGATTTAACACCTGCTTTAACAGCTTGTGAAGATGATAATAGAATACATACTATTGGTTACATCTTACATTGTAACCTAGGACAGCAAAGAAAATCTAGCATAAACAACTGCTAGATGTGCCATGGAAGAAGGTGCTACTTAAAAGACTGAGGCTTTGTTTACAGTGGTATTAAAAATACATTTAAAACAAATTATAAAGTGGAGTAGTTAAATTGCATTTAGCTCTTGTTTGGACACATTTACTCAGAATTGAAGTGGTCTTAATTTGAATTAACTTCTGAATCAAATAAATACTGAACTAATTAGGACAACAAAATTCATTGCACTTAATTCTCCTAAGAATCCCAGAGCAAACATGCTCCTTTCATGCCAGGTGTAGAAATCTAAACCTTATGCCTTTCTTTTTGTTTTTTTGGTTTTTTTTTTAAACACAGTAAAACTGAACACCTTACTTACTAACCCTTTCTGACACTGAAATCAAGGCTGTCTGTTGAGCAGAGGTGATTATTCTGCAGTCCTGAGTGACAAATTAACTGTTATTTCAAAGACAAAATATCACCTTTCCACCAGTGCTGAGTGGGGTATTTTTCAGCCAGATGGTATAGATTTTGTGGATTTACGCTGTGCAATATTCCCAGAAAAGATCTGGGAAAAAAATTAATTACAGCAATCACTGCTGTATCAACTGTAGTGTTAGTCAGATTCCTTACCATTTTTTCATATTCACCATATTAACCTCTCCCAAAATCAGAAGTACCAAATATTTTGATTAAATAAATGCTTCTTACTGCAATGAAACACTGTAGTTATTGAGATGAAGACACTTTAACATAAGGCTAGCATGCTGTGAGGATATCAAGAAATACTAATAGAACTTTTAGGAAGAAAAATTTATTTGCAGTAAACGAGGAAGCAGAGAGGTACAGTTATGAAACCTTAAGCTTAAAAAATACACCATCTCTCTTTCAAACGGCACATATCCTATAAAAATCTACTTACCTGTACTGCACTCCTTAAAGAGCATGATTTTCATGACTAAGCAAATTATTATAAATGTTTGCTTTCTTTTCTAATAGGGGTCTCATGACACTTAGAGACAAAATGTTAAACTGGAAGTAGGCTCTCCCCCCATGAAAACAGAAATGAAACCTGTCAATATGCCATACCAAAGGCTACCATGAAAATGTTTAAAAAAACAAATTATCTATGATGTCTTGTTGCTTATTAACTGCATCCTACACTACTTTGGAAAATTTAGTTTTTGTTTCAATTCTAAAGTACTTTCTAAAAATTTCTTCAAAAGAACTTGAAACATTCAAGAGAAGTAACTTCTGATGTGTAAGAAATTCCTTATTTTTTCTCTTCTGAGTAAAAAAAAAATAGTGAAACTCTATTATCAAATTATGAAGTAGTTTATAAACTAGTACTCAGATGTTTTAAGTATGTTAATTATTTGAAAAATTATTTGAAATTTTATTTTCCTCTGTTTAGGTTTATGGGGTTTATTATTTCACATTATTTTATGAGTTTATGAATTTAAATTATGTATATGAGGTATTTCCTTAACATACCTTCTTCTCCAAGAAACAGATGTTTCAACCCATACTTGTTAGAAGCTGACACAACTCAAATACTACAACAAACGTATTTCAACTACTGTTTTATGTTCTCAGACAATAGTAACATATTGATATGAATGATCTAATATGTTTTAAATGCAATTATTAAATAAATTAGATTTTTCAAAATTTTAAAAACGTAATCAAAGTAGTCTCCAAAATAAGAGAAATTCTTTTTAGCAATTATCAAGTGCACCATCAGCAATGATACCAAACTGAGAAGTGCAGTTGAATCTCCTGAGGAACAAGAGGCTTGCAGAAGAACCTAGATAGATTGGAGAACTGGGATATGATTAATGGCATGAAATTTTGTCGCGGCCACGCGCCAATCCTTCCTCTCGTCCCCAGCTAGCTCCGCGCGTGGGACGCGATAGGATAGTGGTGCTCAGGACGAAGCTCCAAAGTAAAGAGGCGAGGGAGGGGCCAGCCAGACCAATTAGTCCAAAGAGTTCTTTATTCCTGGGGGTTTGGTCAGACTGAACCACAAATCAAAGCTTACAGCAACTTATACAGGGGGGTGGATACATAAGGCGGGGAAAGGGTACAACCAATGAGGAGTAACATAAGGCAGGGTTTAGGGAGGCAACATACATACATGTAACCAATGAGAGTAACTTGTAACAACTGACATCAGGGAGAACTAATGGGATAACAGGGAATAGAGAACTTTCTGGAGATAGGGGAAGGGTTCTGGGGAGATGGACATGGGCTACAGGAGAGGTCTGGGTGATGGGCAGGGAAGGTACTGGAACAAGGGGAGGGACCCCGGGTGATGGATAGGGAGGTAAGGGAGGGGAAAAGCCTTGAAAGGGAATC
>WEIT01005197.1:12067-28708 GCA_013389985.1 Dryoscopus gambensis
AAGACCAGACCCTTTCCTACTCCGCCACTGGACTTTCAGAGGAAGACCAGACCTTTCTCTACAGAATCACTGCTTCAACGGAACCATCACTCCAGGAGAACTGCAGCCACCATTTGATTGAACTTCTGCCAAACCCCCTGACTGTCAGGGGGTCAGGTTTGTACCCTGACTCTGTCAGTGGGTTGTTTTTTTTTGTACTACTACATTTATTTTATTTTTCCTATTAAATTGTATTTCTGATTCAAAGTCTCTCACTAGTTTGCTTTCAAACTAGAACAGGGGGTTAAACCATCTTTATAAAATTAAGGAAAAACAACATAAGCGCACCACAACAAAATTTAACAAGTCAAAATGCTGGATTCTGCACTTGGAATGGAATAATGCTGGTCACAAGTATAAACTGGTAGAGGAGTGGCTGGAGAGAAGCTCTGCAGTAAGAGATCTGTGGGTGCTGGTCAGCAGTACGCTCAGCATCTATCAGCAGCGTGAGCCTGGGCAGGCAGGAGGACAAACCCATCCTGGGGTGCATCAAACACAGCATCACCAGCCAGTGAGGAGAGGGGGCCATCCCACTGTACTCAGCACTGGTGCAGTGTCACCTGGAGAACTGTGTGCAATTCTGGGCCTCACAGTTTAAGAAAGATGTGAAGGTCCTTGAATGTGTGCAGAGAACAGCAGCAAAGCTGGTGGCGGGGATGGATGGTATGTCTTAAAAGGAGCAGCTGAGGACCCTGGGCTCGTCAAGTTTGGAGAAAAGGAGGATGAGGAGTGACCTCATTGCTCTGGACAGCTTCCAGGTGAGATTAAGTAGAAGAGGGAGGTGCTGAGCTCTTCTCCCTGGTATCCTGTAACAGCACCCATTGGAACGAATCAAAGCTGTGCCACTGGAAGTTTAGACTAGACATCAGGCAACATTTCTTTACCAAGAGGGAGGTCAGACACTGGAACAGTGCAGAAGCTTTATGTCCCAAAGCATCAGATCCTTATTCTGAAAACTGTCCAGAACAGCTGGACATGCTGTTCAGTAATGCTAATTTATGAAACCTTTCCTTCTTTGTATGAAGGAATATTTTCAGTAACTTTCTGAGCATTCTTGACAAGCATGTTTAACCAGATATCAGACAATATAAAAGCAAGTAATTTGTGAAGGAACTGCTTTATTGTATTGCCAACGATTATCCTAGAATCATAGAATCAGTGAGATTGGAAATTACCTCCATGATAATTGAGTCTAACCTTTAACCAAACACTACCATGCCAAACTGACCATGGCACTAAGTGCCATGTCCAGTCATTTCTTGAAGACTTCCAGGGATACTGACTCCATCACTTCCCTGGACAGACAGTTCCAATGTTGAAGAATCCTTTCCGTGAAAAAACTCTTCCTGATGTCCAACCTGAACCTCCCCTGGCACAGCTTGAGGACATCTCCTCTTGTCCTGTCATTGGTTGCCTGGGGGAAGAGGCTGACCCTCCCCTGTGAGGGGCCCAGAGCCAGACACAGTACTTGAGGTGCAGCCTCACCAGTGCCAAATACAGAGGGAAAAGTATTTTAATACAGCAATACGTGATAAAGTTCCATCATATAAATATACATAAAACAGCCATTCGGTTGTTCATGGCCACTAAAATGAATTCATGTTCAAGATCTTTCATAAGAGATCTTGGAATCAAGAGGGCTTCTGCAATGGGAGACATCCTTTTAAAAGAACAGTAGCTGTTTATGTGCTCTTTTTGCCAACATTTCATTCTCTCCTTCAGCCCAATGCTACACTAAAATCTGTGCTATCTCCAAACACCAGACAGTTGCTACTCATCTGGGGTGACATCACTAAATGGTCTTGCTGATTTACACAGCACAATTTGTTTCCTTCTACACCTGCTCCCTATTGCCTCAGTGGCCTTGGGGAAACTCTCACTGGTGAAATCCATCATGCGTTACAAATCCACCGTGGGGTACAAGGAGACTGAGCAGTAACCTCTGCCTATCCTCAAACTAGCCCTCAGCAACAAGATTCCTGAAGAATAAGTTATTCCAGCGTCCACTGGCATAATCTTGTGCTCAAACGTGTGCATATCCTAAAATCCTTTATCCAAAGAGAACTGGACATTTGATAGTAAAAATTAGGAGAAACAATCTCTTAGAAATCAAAGAATACCAGACTTTGGTATGGGTTCAGTAGTTTTTTCCTCATTATATCAAGAACCACTCAGGCAAACTTCATGCCTCTGTTTCAAAGCCACATTTGTCTGACATGTTCACAAAGAGATTAACATAAGGTATGAAGTACTGCATAACCTGATATTAACTGCTGTTAATAAATATTAAAAATAAATACCAAAAATAGTAAATATTAAATGCTGGCATAATATGCATTAAAAACATGTTTTTCAGATTTTGATGAATGACTGTCAATTATTGTGCCTATTAGGAATTTGGCATTTCGTAATATCTAAAAAAATCTCACCACCCCTTCTTCTGACCAACCTATGTACTAATCTTAATATGTGGTTAACGGATCTCATGTTCCCATGACACAAAGCTTGGTTAAAAAAATTAAACAGAACTTCAAAAAAGCCCAACAAGAAGTCATGGAAACTAACAACTGCACACAGAACACTTTTTCAGAAACTATACACTAGATATTTACTTCTTGATAGACATGCTTTTAATGTATAGCTAATTTAGCATGAAGAAAAGCTGTTAGTATCTCTTCAGCCAATACAGATGTCAAGATTTTGAGAGAAAAATATACATGTGCACCGTTATTAATTTATGGTAATCAACAAAAGGAAAGAATGTACTTGGGCAGGTTTTCATTTCAACAGTTTTTTAACAAAAGTTCGGGCTTTCCAAACTGGTTTAGGGGTTTTTTTCCAAACAGAGTAAAAAAGAGTTGTCTCCGCCAATTAGGCAATATGAGTGATGGATAGTCACTCATACACAGTACTAGAAACAATCGCCAGCTGTGCAAAACCCCTGGAACAATCTTGGTACAAAATACTTTAAGAAAACCTTCTCAAATCGATCTTTTGATTGCCATGAAATAGTTCTGCTTTGATTCATTAAAGATTGTATGGAATGTCTCAGTATCTATAAAGAGTACTAGCAAAATATTCACCTGCCATTTGGGACTCTTCTATGACCAACAAGACAGGTGTGTGCAGGGTACCTCACAGTTCAGCTGAAAACAACAATCATCTAGATTTCATTAAATAAAACATATTGGTAAGTGAATGACTGCTAAAAGCATATATTGTGGCTACTTAGGAGTGCAATATATAGTAATTTTTTTCTAGCTGGATACAACTGTGCTTTGTTTACTTTCAGCTGTTAATAATTGTGAATTTCAAAAAAGTTGTCTTTATAGGGAACAATCTCAGAGGCTAGTAAGCAAGTGGTAATCATCAGAATTACATACTTTTTTTTCCTGAAAATACCCAAAATGTTTTCGAAATGCTCATAAAATTTTTATTTCTAGGAATCTTAAACAAGCAAAAAGGAAAAGAATCTGTAGTAATGAAAACAAAAAAAGCCATCCTCAACTGGCCCGCTGATTTTAAAAGGTGTAATTCTGACAGGAAATACTCTTTGCTATGCTGTCATTATGGTGATGCTCAAACAAAGTGCTGATTGCGTGGCTCTGCACTAGTAGTATCAGTGTATACTCACTGTGTGTATGAGGAGGATTATGGCTAAGAGGAAAACCTATTTCCATCAGCTGGAAAAGAAATTACTGATACAGCAGGTCACTACTAAGTATAGCAGGAGTACTTTTATGTTGCTGAACTTCTACAGAGAAATCAACACAATCCAGCGGAAAATTCTCAGCTATATTGTGAATTAATAACCGACAAGAAACTATGTTAAATTTGTCATGACATCTGAGAATTTACTCTGAAAATCATTTCTTGAACATACAACAATACAAAAATATATAACGTGCACCTCAATCTTGCCAGTTCTATGCTATTTATTCTATTCTAAAACTGCATTAAGATTAGGTAGAATCACAGATTACTCTGTGGTAAGGTAGAGACAGAAGAGCAGACACTGTGTTCCATTGTTATGCTACCCAAATAACATGAAAATCAGTTTTAATAGAAGGTCTTCCAAAGAAGCCCAATTATGAACATGTAGAGATCACCTCTACCATGCCTTTACGAGCACTCTGCTTTCCGTATTTTTCCTCAATCAGCTGCACAGAGCTAGCAGCAGGTAGCAAAAAATTGACAAGATGAAGAATGCATTTGCTAACAGGGAATTTACATACCCATAGCTCATACATCATCACAGCTTACCCAGATTTTAATGACTCCTCTGAACTGACAAGATGAGGATGCTCACACTCTGTGGGACTAATCAGAAGCAGCAAAATGCTTCAGTGACCACAATTCGACTGAAAGTTGCATAAGTGGTTATCTTGCCTTAAAGACAAACGGGGAGGGGGGGTGCGCTTATTTTTTCTCAATTATACCCACTGAAACAAACCCTGTTAAGAAGGCATTGAAGGAGGCATGAGGAATTAAAATGAAAAAAACCTCAATCTTTGTGGGAAAGAGTTATAAAGTTATACAGAGGGACTAAGTATTACATAGGACTAAATATTATGTAGAAATGTTCTGCTGCTGCATTCGTCCTCCTGTAATAACAAGGGACCATTATACAAGACGGAAATTTCTGTGATATGACATAATGTGACAGACTACATTGTCAACAAATCTTTCTAGGTTCAAAATGGAATGAAGGTAGTTTATTCTTGCTGTTATCAGTTGAAGGTATCAGGTACTGAAAATTATATCTTTATTTCTTCAAAATGAAAGTATATTTCATTTGGTATAATCAAGAAGGGAATAAAAAGTATGTCAAGCTATAAGAGGTTCCTAAAAATGTATTAAGAAAAAAGATAATTACTTTCAAGGTTAGTAACTACTCAGTGGATCTGTCTGCTTGGGAGAAGATTATTTTAGCATAGCTTAAGAAGCAGGAATCACAAGCTGTGAGACCAGAGTCATGAAACTGCCCAGAGGACAGGAAATTCCTGCTAATGGCTTCTATCCACTAAGTATAATATTTCTATAGCAACACCGTCATTTTCTCTTTGATCTACCCTACTTAGAAAGGCAGGAACTTTTAAGTTACCAAATCTTTACGGGGCACTGAAATGGACAGGCAATTTTTGGCTGACCTCAGTTTCAGAGGGCATATAGACTAAACCCATTCAGGTACTTCTTGAACAGACATCAGTGCAAATTGCAGGTGCAGTTCAGAAGTGGCATATGGCCCCTTATTATTTCCACAAATATGCTGCTACTGCAACAATAAATCTTTAAAAGACATTGCTAACTCTGTATGAGGTCTTAGACATATTGATGTTTATAAATCTGCAAGATTTGATTGAAAGAAATATACCACTGCTCTAATCTCCAACCCACAAATTACTTTCCATTGACGCAACATAGTGATTTCTTTTTCCAGAACTACAAAAACTTATGAATAATAAATCACATAAAAATCTTGTACAGAAATATTAACACTTTCTTTTTTGCCTTCTTTCTAATGCATAAAGAAACTTTTTTTTTTTTTCATTTCCATAAAGATAAAAGTGTACCTGAAAAGAATTAAGGTGTCCGTATGTAGGTCATACATAGAAATGCTACAAATATTTAGTCAGGACAGAATACTACATATAGACAAGAATCCATATCATCTGCTGTTAGGAAAACATAAAAGAAGGGTTAGGTATCATAAAGAGACAAACTGGTCTATCTGAAATAGACAGATGGGAATACAAGAGTGTGTGAAGGATAACTAACTAAAGGATGGACAAAACAAACACATAATCAGGTGTCTGCTATATCATGAATACAGAAAGTAAAAGGGCAACACCTGTTATGCAGTCTGGCTTCCATAAAGTTTTACAACTAGCAAGAAGCCAAGAGAAAAACTATGCCCTTGATATTAGTGGGACTGCATCTGCTGATGACTTGGCACTTGACATGCAAGGCACTGCCTCAGACTGTGCACTTCACACATGTAATTTGCTATGCACGGGTATAGGCAGATCCTTTGTAATATTTTAAAATATAGCTGAAAAAGCAGGGAATGAACTTCCTTTAAACTGGGAGAAACCTGTGTGTAGATCACTTCATGCACCTAAAAACCCATCAGACACTTACCTATAGCCTCCTGGAAGTTAGGAAAAACAGTAATACGTGGTAGCTACTTTCCAGCAAGAACATCAGCAAACGGCTCTTGGAACTGCCCTAACAGATGCTAAGCAAGAGTACAGAAAGGTCTGCAAAGGGAGAGAGAGACCTGCAGTGGTTAATTATCAGCTGCTTTATGGCTGAGGGGACAACTGCTGCTCTGGTTTGCACCTGTAACTCAGGACAGCTGATAAAAAGGTAATGCATTATATATTACTCATAATACATTATTTATAATTTCAGCTCCCACTAAATTCTAGTTTATGGCCTCAAAAATTGCTCTCATACTTTATGTCTTACTGGGCAAATAACTGGCATTAGCAGTGGCCAATGGCAGGTGAAGATGTCCTGCTATCCCTACACAGATGCAGAGCTCTGACTGCCTGCTCGTGAGTGCTACGAGGCAGTCACCTATGCCTCTTCCTCCTGCCAGAATTCATTCAGGTCTGACGCTTACAGCTGCCTGCATGCAGAGGCAATGATGGGCTTGGAGGAGAAAAGGGGTGATTTTCAATTTCCAGTTCTAGATTTCCCTAACAAGTGATAGGAAAATGTGTGGGAGTTTCCACAGTCACAGAGAATTGAGAAGGACCATGTGGATCATTATGAATACACACTAGTACTATACAGTAGCTCACAAAGTATCTCTTTCTCCTACACACAAAAAGACACAAAACAGTCACCAACAACCTATGATAGACTTAAGTCCTAGGACAAAAGATCAAGAGCCAGAAATCATGGTATGTGCAAGAGGAAGAAGAAAACAGCAGCTCTTAGGAAAATACAACCATTAGAAAAATCTTCCAAAATATTTAAAAAATATTATGGAAATGATGCTGCCAGCCCTGCTGTAGCTCATTTTAGCTCTCCATTTTGTACTAAATCTGTTTTCAGCTCTAATAGCTGAAGTCTGTCACCCTGTTGTACGTATTGATAACTCTTATCTTACAGTGTATATCGATATCAACCTAGAGTTGGCAAGACTACTTCGATAGCACATAGGGCTTGTATACCGTTATTTAAAAATAATGAAAAGGAAAAATAACAAATACCCTTTGTTACTGGCACACCTTGTTACCCATAAAGTTTAAAGCCATTTTTATGGAATGTGGTTTTCAAGAATGTTCTGTTACACACCTTAGAAAGAAAGACACTGACTGACTTCAGTACTTTCAGGAGAGAAGAAGAGGAATATGGAGCAGTAAAGCATTACTAGGGAGGAAACCTCAACAAGAGGTGAGAAGCTTTAAAAAAGAATTTTAAGATCTGTAAGACTTAAGGATGCACTGGTTTGTTAAACACTTAGAGCTTCTCTGTTCCTTCAAACTTCGTCAAAGGAGTCCAGTCTGTGATCCTCTGAGTAGACTGTTCAGCTTAGTAAGGTGAGGTCCCAAATTTTCAGTATTTGTTATATTATTATTTCTAATACTTACAGAAAAGCTTCAGCACTCAATATAATGCATTAAAATGTCACAGGAAAATGATGGAAGAGGTGCGAAAAGGGGAGAAGGAAAAAAAAACTGTCTTACAGCAGAAAGACTAGAAGTTAATTTATGCAATCAACTCATTGTTACAAGTAAGTATTTGAATCTTTCCTTTCCTTGAAGACACTAATGGCATAGGTGAAACATTCAGGAATCCCCAAGAGCTATGCATAATATGTACAAAATGAGGTTGGATGGAGTGTACAAACTGAAGGTACTATACCATTATTACAAATCAACTGAAATAATCAAATCACCACACTTGCATATCAGAATAAATGCCTGGCAGTCATGACTTCTGCTTGCTTCAAGGGGAATATGAGCCAGGTGGTATTTGAAAGTCTACCCAGAATGAATGATACTTTTTTTCCCCACAAAATTATCTGGTAGAGATAAAAAATGAGTATTTCAATAAATATCCATAGTCTTCTGCTCCCAGCTAAGTGACAATAGATCCCTCCCCATGTACTCTGGTTATACATGCCAACATGCTGTGTCGACTCCAGGGAATAAATGTTGTGATATTGAACTCTTGTTCATTTATGCTATTAAAGATTATTTGAAAATACTGTTTTTATATTCCTGCTGCAGAGTCCTTGCATACTTTCTGTAGATTGCATGAACATATCTGATGTTTGGTATGAAGTATATATAGTTAGTTTAAGCTGTTTTGAGGCCATGGAATTAACTATTATTCACATACACATTCCTATATACTTACTGCTCAATTATAGAGGAAGAAATTACATTCCCTACAAGCACACACTATCATTTGTAAAGTAGTAACACAAAAGTTAGAGACCAACATTTACTCTTCCACACAAGTTAACTGTATTTTTTTATTTTCTTGACTTATTTGTTTTGTATAATTACTATGCATTTCCTCAAAACATTAACAAGACACAACTTACTCTTCAACAAGAATGATAAATACAATGTATGTGACTCTATCACCCCATGATTAATAGGGTCTTTTTTATTCATGAAGTCAGATGTCAGACTCAGTTGAAAAATGTGTATCATCTTATATGTATTTATTCCAAAGCCTACTAAAATTGCTTTCCACTGCCACAGATGGATACAATAACAACCACTTTTCACTGTTTTCTGAATTAACACAAGATGTATGTCAAATGATGACCTTAAACTTCCTGAGTTGAAAATTTCATTTAAAACTTGACAAATACACTGGATGCCACAATAACATCGTAATAACAATTCACATGCAATCTACTACATCTTCTAACCACACTCCTCAAAAAAAGTCCTTAAAGCTTAAAAATAACCATTGCCCTTTTGTTGCCTGGATAGAAAAACGGTGCAATTCTTCTTTGTTTTCTCATCATCTTTTTAATTTTTTTAGTTTCCTTTTAATTTAAGGCCAGTACACTATTTCCCTTTATGATTAATGCAAAGTTAGTTGATAATAATTATTGGAATTCTATTCTTCTGTAAATTTCAGGGAATATTCCCCCTGACATCCAGGAAAAACTTAGGATGTGCCCATGATCACGTCCCCACCAAAGCAGAGTATCTCATTCTCCCTCTAAGTTTTATAACAGTAATAAATGAGTTTTACAGAAACATTATAATTGAAAATTGCCTAAGAATTAAGGTACACAGTTAATAGGTGTATCACAATATCTTCTGGGTCCTGTACTTGCTGGTGCTCATTGTAAGCCATTGTACTGGCTGATAAACTGACAGTTTTAACTTAGCTCATTTCTCGAATAATTAACAGACTACAGAGGCCGCAAAATCAAGAAACTTCAAAGTGAAGTTATACATTAGTGAATCAAAGTCTAGATATTTTCACCATTCAAGCCCTGAGTGAAGTATTTGATACTTCTGACACACTTACATACAGATATAGCATCAGACTGGCATAACCTGTGTTTTCCCCCATTTTCCTAGTTAAAAATGTATGAAGAAGGCAATTATTCAGAAAGCAAGAAACAGTGTACTTACTGAAAAAAAATTACTTATAATTTACTCATTCATGTTAGAGACTTATTTTTCAGTAGATTTCAGGTTACTTTAGGTAGCAGAATAAGGCCTTGATGCTACATTTCTTTCAGGCAGAAATTAACTGTTGAAGAGAATGTGTTCACAATAAGCTCGAACAGTACCTCACAGCACACTCTACAGTACCCCCTTTTTTTTTGTACTTTCCTTGCTGTAAGTGAAGTCTTTTTTTTGAAAAAACAATCTATTTTTATGCATCCGAAGAATGCTCCCAGTGTCTTCAGAAAAGTAAACAGATCACATAAAAATCTAAAATATATGCAAATCTTTGCAATGCCATCATCAAATTCCTCATATGCCATTAATCTCAAGCTGTTATACTTGAGAACTTTTTATTTTTAATGTCACTTCAGGCTAGTACCTGTTTCCACAGAGACCTCATTTGAATTAAAAAAACACATCCCCAAAATCCAACGAACTTCGCTGCGGTAAGTGTTCTCAGTAACTTGTTTGTTCACTTTATGACCTAAATGCAGTCTTCATATACAAACAATACGATATAATAGGTAACACTAGAGAGTTAGTATTCCTTTTCCTTAAACATCATACATTTTAAACATAAAAATGTGATAAATGAGAAAAAAGTTTGTGCAGGCTACTTATCCAAATATAAACAATAATATGAATGGTTAAAAGATGTAATCGCTCCCTGTAAAAACCAAAGAGAAGTGATGATTGCAGGACATCTGATTATGGTCAGCTGGCAACAGAATCTCTGATTTAAGGGAAAAACTTCCTTTAAAGTACTTCAAAACTGCCCAGTCTTGTTCTCCTGTAAAAAACTGGAGTCTGGTTTTGGGGATGTTACATCCAAGATGTGGGTATCATGAATGTACTTTGTACTGGATGTGTCTATCACAGCTGTAAAAACACAGTTCAAGAGTGTCATGTAAAGAAAGGGCAGAGGGGGAGAGGGATAAAAAAGATTACATTTTGCATTGCTGTGTCTATTTAATTACACTGATAAAAACCCACTATATAGTTAGCAAAGAAGCAATTAAATCTCAAAGTAACATCCAGAAATCTATTTTTTTTTTCAGTTTATACGAACACCACCTTTACAACAGCATACACTGAGAGCAGTCAAACTAGCACATCAGGGGAAAAAAACCTCAAACTGTTTGAAACTGAAGCTTGACCCTTAGCAGCACTGAAGCCACTACTGCCAAAGTACTGCCAAAGTTTTCACATAACAACTGAAGTTAACCGTGACTGCCAGAAAAGACCAAGCATAAGTCCTGCTAGTGTAACAACGCAGTAACTTGAATTAAAGATGACCTCTACAACCCTCTGTAGTCTGTTCCAAGCCTTGGTTGTAGCAGTTGTAATATGGCTCAGATGCCTTTCCTAAATACATGAAATAGCTTGTTCAACACCCAATCAGTACATCCCCATCACCCTTTATCAGGAAATTAACCTCTAAGTAAAACTGACTTTTATTTTCTCACTGTCACAGGAAAAAGCCATATAGATGCCTTTTTGGGGGAGCAAGACAGGGAAGCTGATAGTGATCCAGCTTTCTAGACATAAGGACACAGTATGCAATAAAAACTTAGGAGCATATTTCCATTGGAAAAAAATAATCTAGCTTGTTTTAAAAGCCTAAAGTTACACACAGTATGGTGTGGTTTTTTTTTTTCTTTTTTTTTTAGTACAAGATAGTACTACACATTAATAAACTAGTTTTCTTACGATTATCTGTTTGGCAGTTTGTGCAATCTTTGCATACTGTCTCTGAGCAACACAAATCTTTCCCATGCTGATGATGGTAGTAAAATTAGCCAAATTTTGTCAGTAGGTCTGTCATGTGAATTGCTCATCTTAAAAGGTCCTCCTACGTGTGTGCACACGTGTGCATCCTTTATGCAACAAACATTTGGTTTCTAGTCTCTCAAATATTCCATAGTAACTTTCTTTAATTTCATACAGAAATTTGGAAAGAAAAGTGGACCTATGAGGCTCTGCTTTCAGAAAATGTGCAAATAGCAGGGAATAAAACCCCTGGTTCCAAGAAGATATGTGGGTAAAGAGAGCCAGCATCTTCAAACAAACACCTTTAAACAAGCTAGAGAAACAGCTGTTAGAGAAACAGCTGAGCTGGAGAGGCTTCTCCTGTGGCTTTCAATGTTTTTGATCAGGTTCTATATATAGGTGGTACTTCCAAGAGTGCAATAACTACCTCTCTGTAGGTGTTTCCATTTCACTAAATTTACAGTAGAAGTTTTCTGCTTCCTAATTAAAAAAAAAAAAAAAAAAAAAAAAAAAAAAAAAAAAGACAAAATTGTGCTTTTAGGGAACCTATTTTACATATGAACATTTAGGATTAAATTATTTACCCTGGAAAAGCCTTTTTTTCTAATTTTTTAAGTAAGCTTCTGGTCTTAGAAGGATGAGGGAACATTTTAACATCAATCTACAAGTAATGTTAAGCGCTCTCATTTAAAAAAAATGCTCTTTTACTGAGTGCCTCCCTCTAAAACTGTAAACATGTCTGCTCACATGTGGGTTTTGGGGGAATACAGGGGACATAGTTGAGTTGGAATCCTTTCTAGGAGAATCCCTTCTCCCCTTTTCCATCCCTCTCTGGCTGGAATGAAGGGATTTGTCCTACTATTGTTCCAGCAGTACCGTTAGCCAAACATGATAAGCATGAAAGGACACTGCATTCACAAATTTTTTTATATTTTCCAAAGTAATTCAATGATTGATCACATTCTTCAGCGATAAATAAAAGTCAAACTGTTTTCTCAGAGGTTATTTTTGAGTCTCCTTCCCCAGAACATAGCTATCAATATTTCTGGTACCAGTTAATTCATCCCTTATGATACCATTTGCAGTAGAAAGTTCAAATGAATAGGTGCCTCCTGTTATTAGCATTCATTTTCTTGCCTGACTAAAAAAGTATTTTGAGATGACAGCATTCCTAATACCTCAGAAATGCAAATTGTTGGGGTTCCCCCCCACCGTTTCCCCTGAGGGAAGGGGGCCCTGGAATGGAAGCATGGCCTGGTCACGGGATTTTCCCCTGCTCCCTAGTCACAGGTACCCAAATGCTGTTCCCCATTGATCATTTGTATTCCCCCTGCCCCGGGAACTTCTGGGACTCCCATGATTCTGGGGTCAGCCTGTGTGCTGACCCCCAGCCATGCGGCTGGGAAATTAAACATCTCTCTGAAACATCAAGAAAAAGAGCATTCCCTGATTCTTTCCACGGGTCCTGCTGTCTTCGGAAAGGTTGCAGAGAACAGTCTGCAGCAGCAAATAAATAATATATTATTTTAAAATATTCTTGTTTCTCCCTTGCACTGAATATCTGCGATTAAAAGTGATTTGTTTGGCAGCTTTCTCTTGCCAGCTGTTACATGAAAGCAACCAAGTCTCTGCTATATAAAACAGCTCTTTATACTGGTATCACTTTTATTAATTCCTCTCTCTGTTTTGAATGACACTTTTTGATAGTGAGAGGGAAAAAAAATGGTTTCTTTTTCCTTTTACTAATTTCCTAGGTTAAAATGCTGGGTTTCTGTATAATCTAAAACCCTAGCAACATTATCCAGGACAGAACTAAGAGTATTCGTGCACCTTTGTGCACTTCTTGGTATACCTAAATCACTTCTAAATCACTACTTGCATACTGCTAACAACAAAGATACATAAGGGCACTGAAGTTACTCAACCCACCCAGAAATCTGAGTCTTCAGTTGGCAATCCCTTAGTGCTCCCTCAGAGCTATTGCAACTAGATTACTAGGCATTAAAGAAATGAAAACCTGATAAAAACCCCTGCAAACCAGTTCAAGGATACTGTACAGCCTCTCCAGGCAATCTGCTCCTCAGGCTTCACTGTTCTCATGCTGATAAAGTTTCTCCTTTATCCAGTCTGAACATTTCTTGTTTCAAGCTCCACCTGCTCCCTCTTATTCCCCCAAGATGCACCATTGTGAAGTGTCTCCTTAACACCTTCCCTGCAGACATGAGGGAGGCAGCTTAGTCCTACGGAGACAACTCTGCCCCCTGACTTATTCAGTCCAGCTCCCTCAGCCTCTCTGCACAGAGCAAGCGCTCCAGCCACTGGTGATCCTCGCAGTCCTCCTCTGAACTCATTTGTCTGTGTCACCTTATATTTGGAGAATTGAAATGAGACACAGGCATGCAGGCAATCATTTTCTACTGGCAGCAGGTAAACACATTGGTTGCCCCATCATCATTCCTTTCCCAGCTTATTTCCCACCTTACCTTGAATGTGAAGAAAATCTTGGCCGTTTCACTCTAGAACAGACTGAGTCAACTTTCTGACTAAGAAGACAAATTCAGCATTGTGGAGCACTAATGCACCTAGCTCTGCTCCTGCAGACACAACTGACTCCCTGTGTCCAAGTGTCCCTGCACTTGGTCTGTGAGCTTGAGCCTGAGCCTAACGAAACACAGCCTTGCAGAGACATGGCGTGTTCTGGTAATCTGCTCCTGAGGAAAAAACCAGAATTTTCTCTCTTCACTGAGGGAACAATCATGAGAGGATGTGTAGAGATTCCTTTCTCCCTGTATGTCATCCTCCAAG
The DNA here is from genome assembly GCA_013389985.1 of Dryoscopus gambensis. NCBI lineage: Eukaryota > Metazoa > Chordata > Aves > Passeriformes > Malaconotidae > Dryoscopus > Dryoscopus gambensis. The sequence continues at coordinate 26,344 of WEIT01005197.1, forward strand.
TATATCCATGAGAGAACACTTTTTCTGTACCCATCATCCTATTCTTTTCTTCAGAAAAGGAATCCTTAAAAAAAAAAAGGACAGAAAATAGCTGAAAATTTGAAAGCTTTGTTTTGTTTTCCACTTTTTCCCCCATCATCTCTTCCCTCTAATGATATTACAAACAACATGATGTTAAGTGCTCTGAAAGTCATCTTGCCTTTTTATGCTTGTATCATTTTTGCAATATCAAAAAATGTGACAAATGCAATTATACCTGAAAGAAATAAACCATCTCTTCTTGCAGAGGCTGAAAGAATAATAAAACATGATTTGTACAAGCACTAAACTAATTACAGTGCCACCACTCCTGCCTCTACAGTTCCGTTAGTGTCAGCATTTACATTACGAACCCCTCATTCCAGGGTTTATAATTCTGCTCTATGTGAGTTAGCTGCTCTTACAGGAGTGCACAGCATGGTTGTTAATGGCTTCATTAGCGACACTTTCCTAAAAATGGCTTAAATTTTACATTACTTTTAAATTTTGTAACTCCCTTGTCTGCTACATGGTATAAATCACAAGAAACTTGTGACTAATGCAAGACAATTCAGTAAGACAAAACCCATCCAAAATGTGGCTTATATGCTTGGACTTAGAAGTGCTTATTTTTACATAGTTTGGAGACAATCGTTGCTGTATATAATAACCACTATCACCACCTCCCACTCAGACATGATATTAGAGGTTTCTGGAAAATTGAGGTTTCCATTAAAGAAATATCTAAATACTATAATGAGCAAGGAGAGAGCTTCATAAACAGCAAATGTCAGGTGATGTTTTGGCAATAAAGCCACCACACATCAGTGTTTTAAGTTGCATATGTGAAAACATTTATCTAGAAAAATACGGGGTGACTTCTGGTATCCGTTAAAGTACCTGGATACCTTGGAAACCTGCAGATAACCTGCCCACTTAAGTATGTTGATTATTTTAAGCAACATGACAAATTCACTGGACATGCTTCACTAAAAATGCAGACTCTTGGGTTTGAAAACCAGAAAAACAAAAAAGCACTGTCTTGCATCATGCTGGGACATGACATAAAACATGGTCTTAATTATATCCACTTTCTTATTTATAAATAAAGTTACGCATTTACAGTATCTGGTGCCTATGCAAGTAACTGAGATAACATTTTACAGCTTACACAGAAAAAATTCTATTTCTTCCAAAGGCCACTTTCACTCAATCATAAAAATAAGTATTTAAAGTGAGGTGATAAGGAGCAGCCTAAGGCTATACAATCTGAAACAATTTTCCCAATATATCAGGAAAAAAAAAAAACCAAAGACAGCAAGAATTCACCGCCAGTAAAAGCAGTAATAAAATTGCTCTCTTTCAGAAAATTAGGGCTTTTTCCAGCTTTCTCCTACCTACCAGTTTTTTCTCAATAAATGACAGAGAAATAATTTACTCAAAACTAACATTAAATTTCTTTAATTTCTAAGAAAGATGTTCATTACTATTATCATTACCGAACAATTCTCTATAGCCTGTATAATTTTTCCTTCTAGTATTTCATTAAGCATTGCTTCAATGAATTTTCCGTGGGTAAAAATAACCAGGTGAAGAAGATTTAATTCTCTCTTGCTGAGTCGACATAGACAATAAAGAGATTCTCTCATCAGACAGTATTTACCTTAGTGCTACCCACCCCCTACCTCAGCAGTAGGATTATGATCTCAGAAGGTAGATGGAAACATATTTTTGCTACAGTTCTCACCTTCATCCTGTTGGAACAAAACTGTGACTTCGTATCTCGGAAAGTGACAGAAGAATTGTCTCCTCCTTGTCTTCTTTTAAGAATGTGTGAGTGACAGAACTATGAATTCCTACATGTCTTGAAATAAGAGGGATGGCATGGTTTCCTCCCAGTTTGTAGTATTTTTCTTCTGACACACAATCCCAAACCACAGATATGTAACATTTTTTAAAAAACCCCACAGATAACCTGTAGTAAACGCAGATAACCTGGTAGTTCTACTGTTAATTGAAAATCTAAATCTATCAAGTAAACATGCTTGCAATTGATTCTTTGTGTTCCTGAAAATGTTTTTATTACTACCATGCTATCTAGGCTGAAAATGGAAGGCATATTTTTAATAAGTTTTAATAAAACACACACATTTATATATATTCTAATAAAACATGAAAGATGTATTTATGAAACAGATTTCTTCACTGTTAGAGCACATCGTTTGCATTTGCATTATATGAAGGTGTTACCTGTTGATTTTGTTTGCTCAATGAGAGTAAAAAACAAGACGGGAAAGAAGGTGGCTGAGGTCAAACACACTCTAGGCTAAATAGCTGCAACTCAGCA
>WEIT01005197.1:28715-39601 GCA_013389985.1 Dryoscopus gambensis
TCAGCAAGTAAGAGCATTTTGAGTGTAAATTCCTTTCATCACCACACTCCTCTATATAGCAATACATAATTATGTTTTAAAGTTTTCTGATGATATGTGGGAAGCTTGAGAAACAGGGAGAAAGCCACCAAAGTCCATGACATTGCAAAGGAGTTAGAAAACCATTCAAATGACAGTCCTGAACAGGAGAAGAACCTTGTCATTGAACTAACTGGTCCAGAAAACTCACATTCACTCTGCTTGTGGCACACAGGCTCTGGAGAAGGCTGCTTTTATGTCCCTGTTGCTGCAATTGGCCTTCTCCTGTGTGAGGAGACAAATTACCCATGGGGCCATATAATTTCCGAGCCTTTCATAGGGAATCAAGGCAAGGTGATCATCTGCCTTGTGCAGTCTTTTTCCCTAGTAATCACTGACCCCAAAGCTTGACTTCAAGTCAGTTTGAAATAGGAGGCTATTTCAAAGACAAGTAAGATCTTTGAAGTTTGGAGAGAGCATAGACCTGGATAGAAGAACACGTTCAAATTAAGGCAAAGGCTGTGCCTTAAGCTCATGCTGTAAGAGATCTGAAAATCCATAGAAGACAAAATTTTTGTCATTATACCCATCAGCAAAACATCAAATCAGAGCTCACAGCTAAGCAAAAGACACAGTTGTGCACAAAAAGCTTCCTTAGCTCTGAAATTCAAGGAACTGCTTGTGTACTTAGGTACCACTGAAACCTGAATTGTTCTATGATGAGCTGTATTACCTCCTGTCTGGTCATTAGGTCTATTGCAAAAGGATCAAAGCAGAGCATTATCTCTTGTGTTAATGTTTTATAAGCAATTTCCACAAAGTTTAGCTAAGTTTAGATGAGAGTTATTACAAATTACATTAATGACTACTTTGAAATGACCTTGTAACACCACTTGAACAGAGAAAAAAGCCTGAAGAGCCACAAAACAGATTTCATCTTTAGCTCCAAGAGGTAAAAACATGCTTCAGGAATGTTTGTGTAAGACAAAACAATATATTTGCTTTCAAGAACTGATTAGCCCACATAAATTCTGCAGTTACAGCACATTTGATCAGTTTGGACTAGAATAGCAGAGGCATTTGAAAAAATGACCAGCAACCACCTGCTGCAATAATTCTGAAGCACCCGATGTGCATTTTTTTCCTTTAAATATTGACTCTTTTTTCAATGTGCGAAAGGAAGTAAATATTCATTTTAATAGCAACAAGCTCCCAAAACATTCTTTAAACCCTACTACTTTGCTTAAAGTTTTCAGTTTACTGTTCTTTCATTCTCTGCTAACACATAAGAAGAATGTAACATGAAAAAAAAGCATGACATCTTTACTGTACTATATTTACTTATTAAAAACATTACTATTAATATTCTTAAAAACATGTATATGAAATAGTACCACAACTAAAATAAGGAAAATCTCACATCCTCTATGATAGCAGCATTTCAAATGGAAAAGCTGTATTGGATATGGCTGACTGAAGTTAATTTTCTTCATAACAGACAGTATGGTTCTGTGTTTGGGATTTGTGCTAGAAACAGTGTTGATAGCACAACAATGTCCTACCTATTGCTTGCACACCTTAAGAATTTTTTTAACTTGAATTTTTAAGGACATAGAAAAGCCCTGACATGTAATAGAAGCAATTTGCCATAAAGTCTTTCCTTCTATTGCCTTGCAACTTGAAGATGTTGATGTTAGAAATGCTAACTTATGTAACTGGCAACTAAACCTCTTAAAAGATATAAAGAAAACAAGCAGTAACAAGTCATCCAAAACTGATCACAAATAGGTGAACTTTTTGATCAGTACACATCACTGGCTTAGTTCTGCTCCTGCTGAAGTCAAGAGCACTGTGAAAAATCTCACTCTAACCAGTAGCTTGCTTTACAGTTCTCATGAAGCATAGGTCCAGTTTGAAAGCTTTATTACATCATTCACTGTGTATTTTGACACCAAGTTTAATTTTTACTGTTCACTACCTTTTCTGGTCCTTAAGAAGCAACACAGATAAGTGGAAGTGAGCTAGATTGTATTTATCATAAACCACCAACAAACTTGCTTGCTGAACTCCCCTCAGATTCGAAAAGCAGATTCCTTTGAAAATACTGAACTTGTACTGATGATACTGGAGACAAAATTTAGTCCCCAAATCATCCATTAATACAAAGAGCAGAGAAACAAACAGTGTTGCTGTAATTGCAAAGAAAACCCCAACTATCTTTGGACATAGTTGGTGCACATGTTCACAATCAATCATACACAACCAGGGTACCATTAACATGAAATCATGCTCCTGATTAAAACTGTTGCTTTAAGCAGGGTGAATTCCTGCCCACTCTCAAACTTACTTTATTAAAGTAGTGTTATAAATTATATTTTTCTTCCCTCCTCAAATAGGAATAATAAAGAAGAATAGAGAGGAATGTAAGAGTTTCGGTGGCTCAGAAAACAAGAGTCATGACAAACATTCCCCCTGGGGAGTGGCTAGGACTTGTTTGTATTTCACACAGTTGCTACCAGGTACCAACTTTCTTCTGCTGATGTTTTTATTTGTTCTGTTTTCTACCTATGCTGTGTTTTCCAGAGTGTCAGCTCCTTGGAGAAAGACCAGTGTACTTACTAAGTGTATTGAGTGCAAAGGGTGTCTCCATCTTAGTTTTGGCCTTTGAGTGCTCTGCAATAGGAAATAGTAAATTGTAACTACTCTAAAAGTCTGCCTGGAAATATGGAAGGCAATACCACATTCCACTGTAACAGCACTGAGTAAGTGCCAGTAAATCACTAAGCCGCAATTTAGTGTCCCTGCTTGTAATTTCAAGAATGAGTTAAAGGAAGAAAACAGTAAATGATGAAAGCTAAACTATGTGTTTTCATGTATAAATAAAGGAAAGATCCTCCATGAGAACTCTTTCAAAATCATGCAATCAAAGGAGGGGAAAGAAGTCCTAATGTTGGGAATATTTTTTTGTACTACTTGTTTTTAACTATGTTAATGCTGGTTTAATTACATTGCTAAAGATTTATACAGCCATGGATAGTTAAATGAAATGGAAAGGTAAATCTCTAAATTCTGTCTGGAATACACTTTATTCTTTGCATTCAGGAACAATTTTATGAAACAATTCTTAAAGAGGTCCATACAGAGCATAATTTCTCAGCATGATAAGGAAGGTAGTTAATGCTGTGGGAGCTCATTTCAACAGCAGTGTTATGAAAACAAATTAAGCATTAACAAAAATGGGGACAGAAATTATTTTTATACAATAAAAGGTACTTCCTGTAACCATTCAAGAACTCTGCAAGATTGGCACTGGCCCTAGAAGCATTAGACTCAGGGTTCATTTCCTGAACTTACCAGGAAAAGCTAAGTAGAGAGATGGGTGAAAGATCAGGTCCTAAGTAAGTCAGGGAAAAAAAACTTGTGCGTGGTATTTTTTCATGTACTTTACTGAAAGTACAGCTAAAGTATTTGTCTGAATTTTCCAAATGCCTGTTGTCATGAAATGCAGAACAGAAGATTCGTATCTATTTTGTGTCTTGAGTACAATTAGAAATACTGAAAAACTGCACTGCATATCAGAATTGCACCACTCACAAGAAAATTCTGGAGAAGTAGAATGAGGTTTTGAGGTTTGAGAGGTTTTGCCTTTTCTCTCAGCTAAAGTACAGGAAGATACTGAGACAAACAAAAATGAAGATAAATCCTTTTCCAACTTTCCTCTCTTCAAGCGTTCACATACTTGATTTCAGTTTTCAGAATTAGTTGGACAGTTCATACAGAAGTGAATTAAAGAAAATATCTTGGTTACAGCTATGTATTTCAAGCAAAAAAGTCAACAATACTGAAAAACTATAATTTGAATTCTGAAATATTTCTGCTAGTATATTTGAAATATAATTAATGATTAAAATGGAAGCTATACATTAATAGGGCATTTGGTAAGAAGCTGAAATGAAATATTAGAAAATTCAAAGATCCCTCTTCTAGTATCTGAGTGCTTAATAGGGCCTGGTGTTTCATCACTGAATAATATTTATTCAAGTATCTTTTCATTAGATTTTTATGAACCTTAAGTACTAAAACACTTTATATAAATTTTCTGGAATAATTTTCTGTATATCAGTGACTCCAGAAATAGAAATTTAATGAAAAAATCAAATACTAATAAATTCCAGATTAAACACAGTACCGAAAGAAGTTTTTGCCTCTATTATTCCTGGTGTTGTGTACATCAGAGATTCCGAGAGACAATTACACTTGAATATGAAAATTAAATTGGCCTCCACTAAAAAGGAATTTTGAAACTTCCCCATACATTTATAAAGTAAAAAGCAGTATTTTGCTACAAAGATGCATCTTCAGTTATTTCAGTAAGACCACATAGGGGTAGAAATCTTTCAAGAGATATGAGAAAGCATTCTTTATTTATACAACTATTTGCAGGATCAATTTCAGTACAATATGCTTCATGTAAATTAATAATTTTCTGCTTTCCAGTGTTCAGGCTTCTCTTTAAAGAACTCAGCTGAAATACAGAACCAGCAAAATCTTTAGATTTAGTTTGGCATCAGTCTAAATTCTAGTATCTTACCAAGTATAAAGGCTTTTCTTGTCTTACATAGGAGACAAAAAGTAGTGGCAGGGCAAGTAAAAATCTCCATTCTATAGTTAGATACTTAGCTCTTTTTTCTCTTATTAAAAATGTTGGAGGTTGTTTTAGTCCCTGAAACATCTACAGGATTAGTGACAGATCAAATGTTCTTTCTGCCTTATGCATCAACAAGGTACTTATTTCATTAAAACAATATGAATCACAGAGAGATGCCCTGGCTACTCATGCAGCTGACGAACAGCCTGGATCCCACTTCCCTTAGAAATTTTCTGTTTTCTTGTCAATGCATTTAACTGACATATTAGTATATCTTATTCTTCCTATCTTACTTAAAAGTGAACTAAACACACAAACCACCTGCAGATGATTAATATAACAACAGTTGCTTTGAAAGCACAATAGCAACCATCATATTTGAGAGAAAAAAAGGAAGAAAGAGTGGGAATGCTAAATAAAAATCACATTACTTGTCTGAGTTAGATGTTAAAGACAGAATAATAACAGAAAAGTTCACCCTTCACAATGAATTCTTTAGCACTGGTGAGTTTGTCTAAGTTAAATGCTTAAAGTCATGAGTTTATGAAGCATAAAAATATAAACTAATAATGTATGGCACTGAATCTTTAAAATAGTTAAAGATGCTGTGCTGGTTTTGGCTGAGGTAGAGCTCATTTTCTTCGATGTCTGAGGCTGTGTTCTGGATTTGTGCTGAAAACAATGTTGATACCATCCAGATGTTTTGATATTGCTGAGCAGCATGTACTGTGTCAAGGCTTTTCTGCTCCTCACCCCACCTGACCCGTGAGGAGGCTGGGGGTGCTCAAAGAGCTAGGAGGGGACACAGCCGAGACAGCTGACCCCAAATACCAACGGGATATCCTAAACCATATGGTGTCATGCCTACGATATAAATGCGGGAGAAGGAGGAGACATTCGGAGTGATGCCATTTGTCTTCCCAGGTCACCATTAAACGTGATGGGGCCCTGCTTTCTGGAGATGGCTGAACACCTGCCTATCCATGGGAAGCAGTGAAGACATTCCTGGTTTTGCTTCGCTTCCATGCACAGCTTTTGCTTTAGCTATTAAACTGTCTTGTCTTAACCCACTGTCACTATTCTGTCTGTCTCCCATCCCACTGGTGTAGGAGTGAGTGAGTATCTGCATGGGGCTTGGTTGCTGGCTGAGGTCAAACCAGGACAGATGCACTGAAATATTTAAGACTTTTATACACATACTGTTTATTTTTGACTCGTCAGCTATTTCATATATCTGCACTCACAGAAAGCAAAAGAAATTAACAAACTGAGCCATTCCTTAATGGCTGAAATCCAGCTAAGCTGAAGCCAGGGATAAAGGGGGCAAAATTTCACCAAAGTCATCAACATTTTAACTTACAATGTGTACTAGACAAGTTTGAAAACAAAAACTTCCTATTATATGTGCTACATAAAGATAAGGATTTAAATAAGCTCTCAAATTCTTAAACTGTGCAAAGGAACGAATTTGCAAAGCCCAGTTTAGATATCCCTTTAGAAAGTTATCACGGAAAAAGGTAGAAACTATAGAAAACAGCAGAAGTCGAACTAAAGGTAAGTAAATGGCAAAAATTTGTATTGGCATGCAAATGACAAAGTTTCCCACCAAGCAGTTAAACTGTCACTTTTGGGTTTTAGCAACAAGGTAATTTTCCATTTCTGTTTCTTTCTTTTTTTTTTTTAATAACACACTCGTTTCCCATATCTGATGTATTTGAAATACAGCATTCAACTGATCCATGCCAAAGTCTTTTTAAACAAACCCTGAGGTATTTTCAAGCAAGACTTTGTTGGAATTCACATATCGTGAAAGTAAAAAAAAGGCATTATGGGACAGAAAGAAGGATCAACAAACACAAGACACTGCATCACTGTTTCAAGAGAAATTTTAACTGCATTAAAAATATCTGCTGCAGAGTGGAGTGTGTGTAAATGAGATACTGTTTTTACCCGAGCTGCTGGTATTTAAGACAATTAATTTTAGAAAAGATCATTGCTGACATATCAGCTGACACCCCATCTCTATTTTAGATCCCTGTTTTACAGCAGAGGAAAGAGGCCTGTGTCTTACCAGAGCTGGTAACGTAAGACAGCTGTTGCTAATCACAGCCTTTCATAGTCTTTTCCTGTTGTCTGCACCAGACTGTGGACACTTGAGTAGAAACAATTTCATAATACTTCTTCTGCAACTTCAAGAGCTGTTTAGCCACTAGAAGCCTTTTGTGTTAATTTTTGTTCAAACCTTAATATACTGCTGCTGACTCTGCAGCTGTCATTGAAGCTTAGCCTACAGACCATAATAAATTTTTAGGCCAAGGGTTCCCTTGGAGCAATTTATATTTCTACATGAAGTTTAAGTAAAAGCAAACGTCCTCCAAGAGCTGCCCTCATTCCTAAATAGAGAGCCTGTAAACTGTTGTTTTAGATGGGTTTTAACTGGGTAGAAATTTTTTTCCAAAATTTTATACACTTGGACACTTTCTTCAGATTTACAGAACCCTGCTTACCCAGCACTGCCCGAAAAAGCTTATCACCAAACGGTGAATAAATGAATGATTTAAAATATTATTCTTTCAAATATAAATGCCTCTCAAGTGAAATCATATGGTAATTATCTTAACTGTTTATAAATACAAGTCTGATCAACTGCTCTTATTTCCATATTCTACCAAATATATGAAAACAATCCTCTTTTAATTATTTTCTACTATTTTTCATTATTTATAAAGCAATCTGAAGCAACCACTATGTACTGATTTGACTAATGTATACAATTGTGAAGAAAAGACAAGCCACTAGATAAAGCAATCTGCAGTTTGATGCAAAGGGCAGATGCAATCCTTGAAAGATGGTTACTAAAGATGGCATCAGGAAACCTGCAGTTCTGGGAATAGTCCCTTGCCAACCAGAGAATATTGCTAGCAAATCAACTACAGAAATCTTGCCAGAGATTAAGCTGCATTACTGAATAAGTATTTTATTTCTATCATACTGATTTTTTTTGCTCCACTGCTCAAAAGCTGTAAAAAATGCCTTGAATCTTTTACTACTCATTAATATGACAAGTTCATTAAAGCAAATGAAGCTAATTTAATCATATTCAGGTGCTATATTGGATAGATGATAGCATTTTGTCTTTTAAATAGTTTGTCTTTCATTCTACTATCTTCATCAAACAGTATTCTGAATAATTACCACACTGCTGCTACGAAGTTACAGCAATATTACATCCTGACTAAGAACTTCTGGTCACCTACAGCATTTACACAAAATACCACAAATCAAGGCAAAGCACCTCAGGTTATGCAGCAAGAAAGTAATTCCTTATAGCACTGTATGTGTTTCTAAGGTCTTTACCATTTGGATTATTACATTATCTCAGTTTTATATTCACTAGTCAGCAGGTAAATGTCAGCTGAAATCATTGAATCTCAATTTTTTTACACCTTTCATTTTGTTTGATGAGCTTTTTACCAATTGTAATTTATTGCTCTGATGAAAATGTAAAGCAAAAAGCTCAGAGTGTAATCAAGGCTAATAGTGAACCAAATACCATGTGATAATAAATCAGCAAGGAAAAAATACTCTGGAGACAAATGAAGATGTTTATCATTTCAGTATGAATAGTATTAGAACAATTGTTTATGCAAAATAAAAAACTGTACAAGAAAACCAAACAAACACCCAAGTTCCAAAAAAAATCAATATTCTCTTATAAAAAGTAAAACCCAAAACTTCCAACAGGCAGCTGAATTTTGCAAGAAATAAAATCTTTTTTCTACATCAGAGTATGCAGCAATGAGAACTAATAAGAAAGTCTGAGGTGCTAAGACATTTGATTTTTATAAACAGTAATGAACGCTGTCAGTCAGAGCCTGCAGTAATCCTGACACTTGATCTTTTAAAACTTATTACACTGGAGAAAATCCCCCAACTCTTCTATGAGGAAGCTTTTCAGAGTTACTGAAACATTTTTTTCTTTGGCAACTGGAATTTTACTTTATAAAAGGATGATACATGTGACAAAAAAGCAACTGAGAAAAAACCTCAGCAGTTTGCTTAAGGACCATCTACAAAACCTACCTGAGCTGAAAAAATTTCATTCACTTTTAATTGTTTCTCTAAAAGGCCCTGAGACAGAAGCTAAAACATGTAATAGCTAACAGGTAAATTTAAACAGGAGCTTAATTTCTTTTTTTTTTAATATCACAAAGCCTGCATATTATGAGTCAATAAAAATGATTAAGTGTGTAACTTTTTCCTCATTGTATTAATAAATATTAAACAAGTGTTAGACTAGATTTACAGTACCTTTGGATATTGTTTGACAGGGATCAGAACTCTCTCTGACAGCTTTATGTTTTTGTTGCTGATAACATCAAGATATTTCTTTTCTTCATCTTCCTTCTTGCCTTCTGAACCCTGAAATTTTTCCATTTCTGAAAAATAGCACGAAACAGAACAATCAGTGACATGATATTTGCCATCCTTAGGAAGTTTAAACTTACACATTGCTATACAGACTGTGCACTGAACACCTGTGCTGTTTGCACTCACATGACAGGGACTGTTGTCTTTAAGAGAACCTGGACTGTCAGCAGTGCCAAGAGGCAGAGGTGACAGTCCACAGGTCACACTCCACAACTAATTCTTCCCCAGCTGAAAGGGAAGCCAAATGATCTCAGCAAGAGCAGGAATAGATGAGGCTTACAATTCCACCTATCAGTCTTTTAAAGGGGGTAACATCATCACAGCTTGATACTTTTTGTGAATGTCACCTGCCAGAACTAAGCTGGATTCTAACTGCAGTGGATAACTTCCAGTACAAATACCAGAAAACTCAAGAAACTTCTTGTTGTTACTGAGTTTCCATTCAAATACTTCTATATTAGTTAAAGGTTATACAAAATAAGAAAAGAAATAAAGTTAACTCTTGCCCAAAAAGGTTCTTCAATTAAGAAATGCAGTAAAAGATTGTGATATATATATATATTAAAAAAATATAAAATTGCTAATTTGTGGAACACTCTAGAATTTACAAAAAAAAAATAGAAATAAAAATATATTCAGGTAGAATATTTCTAAATTCTTTATTCCCTAAAGTTCTATAAGCAGTGGATAACAACAAGTAATTGAATTCATCATCCTGCAAAGAACATCTTATACGGTGCCTGAGAGCACCCTGACAGTACTATTGAAAAAACTGCTTGTGCAGCAGTGACATTGTTGACAGCACAGAAAATGGTAATGCTTATAATGAGCTAATTATATCTGAATTATAGCTGAAAAGGGACAGCTGTGGGTCTGAGAAACATGCTACTTCAAGGACTGGAGAGTGGAAAGGAGTAACACAGTGACAGCAGGCTTTAACATTCATATACAAGTTTCTTTGACTTCCAACAAGCATAAGGAAAAATGTATTGAAAAGAACAGGCCATTTCATGATTTGTTAATAAATGTTTATGCTGCCTTTATGAGATCAAATAATTTATTTAAAGCCTGCACCAGCAGACAGTTCTCTAATATTACAGTCATAAGCTCTTTTAAAACATTTCAGAGAACACACTTAAAAGACCTCAGATGGGATACACATTCAATAATTTAGGATTAAAAAGTTATTTACAATCACTAAAAGCATCAGAAGAACCTTTCATTATCGTAAAATACTTGAATACATGGAAAAAAAATGTGGTATGTTGCATTCAGAGGAAGATCAATCTGGGAAGCAGCAAGCATCAACTAAGTAAAACACTTCTTTTGGGCAGGCTTAATAGATAGAAAGTTCTTTGCTAACAGATCCAATGCAATTATACAAAGGGTTGTGCTATGGGGGTACAGAGGGGAGAGACAAAGGTGCATAAAGAGAAAAAAGTGTTCCAAGCACAGTAAGTACTAAATGAAATTAAGGAATTTCCCAAATATCTTGTGAACACAGTACTAAATGTGATAATTCTAAAAGGCAAGTGCAGAAAGTCAGTCTACATGTACACACGTATTTCACTAGAATCACAGATGTTTAGGTTGGAAAGGACCTGTTAATTCAAGCTCTGCCAAATTCACCACTAAACACATTCCTAAGTGCCTCATCTACAAGTCTTTTCAATACTTCCAGGGACGGTCATCCCCCCAGGGCTAGTCACCCCCTCTCTGGGTAATCCGTTCCAATGATGGATAACCGGTTTTTTGAAGACATTAGTTCCTGCTGTCCAACCTGAACCTC
>WEIT01005199.1:0-19515 GCA_013389985.1 Dryoscopus gambensis
GGGAGGGAAACTCAACAAGAATTCATTGGTTTTTTCTGTATCTTTCAACCTTAAATACAAAACTCATTACTACTCAGCTGTTCATGGTGAACAAAATAAGCATAAGAATCATTGATGCAAAGACACCGGATTCATTTGTGGTTGAATTACCATGTTTCTGTGCATTCCACATTTCTATGAAGAGTGAGCCATTCTGATAAATCTCTCAAATAGTGTGCCTTGCTAGCAAAAATCATTGCCATTTAAATTGCTTTTGTTAGCAGAGCTGAGTGAAAAACAAGCCTTTTGATCCATAAGAAATTGGCTTTTTGTTTATTACCCAGTAGTGGAAATTCCTATAGCTGTATACAGAGAAACTGATATCTGCAAGGAAGCCTTGTGTAGGATTCAACACTAAAATAAACAAAACGTAGGGTTTGCCCTCTTTATAACATCTATGTTATAAATGTCATTTAATAACTGAAGCTGGATTGGATCAAAGTCCACTGGAAAAATTTCCTCAGACCTCTGGCTAGATTGATGTGTTTGACAGGGAAGAAGAAAAGGAAATCAGCAATACAGGGCCAAGGACAGGTGATACCAAATATCAAGTGATCAATGATTTTGCTGTGTAAAATATCTAGGTAAGAGCAAAAGCTGTTGTGAGTTGTACGCAGCAAGACATGTACACTGTTCATGGATATTATGAATGGTATCTGCCACAGTTCTGGGCTGTACCTCATCAAAATCTGAAAATGAATATAGAGGAAAATGATGAAAAAGTCAAGATGCAGAAGAAGCAGCCTCTGGAGAATGATTAAGTAAGTGAAAAGATGCAGGTTTTTATGGGGGCAATACTAAATCAGGCCCAAAACTTTTGTGGAAGATTGGCATTACAGAGTGAGAAGGTTAAGTCAACGTATTTCATGAGAATGAAATACAGATGTGATGATATGGTAGCTTAAATTACCACCAAACATTAAAGACAGGCAAGAGGCAAGCTGACTATGGAGTCCCTGTACTTCTCACAAACTACAAATACAAATATCAGAAAAATTGTTTCCCACAGAAAAGTTCTGTATTTGCAGACAGTTGAGCACAATGTTTAAAAGCCTTTCTACCCTCTGTGCTTTAGAGAGGAAGCACATTCTACCTCTAGAGTTATTCTAAAATTAAAATAAGAATATCTGAATTGCTCTAGAGCACAAGGGTTTTGTCAACTCAGCCACTTTTGCATCTCAGTTTAAACATTTTGATATTGCTAAAATAGAGAGCAGGCAGCAATCAAACTCCACACCTCTGATACCCTTTGAAAGGAAGAAGTTATGCTTTTAAACAGAGGTCTGCTGAGCAACAGGGAGTTTGCTGGTAAATACTGTTGCAAATATATAATTGCATTGCTTTCAATGGCTGCTGCAAAAGCAATCTACGCCTCCAGCTCACAGAATAAAACCTTATAGCAAAATAGTTTAATAAAATACATTGCTTCACTGTGATACTTCTAATTTTGTGTGTTCTACTGAGATTTCTTTTTAAAGAATGAAACTTCTTTATATTTATTAGCTTTCCAGAAAATTAGCAATGGCAATTACGAAATCCTTCTTCGGTTCACATGTTATTCTGATTTTATGCGTGGTGAAACTGTAGAAAATACCTTTGCTTCCTTGGGCTTCCTCTACCTTTGTATCATAATGAAGACCCAGGGTAAAATAACAGTAGCTGAGCATAGCTAAATATTTCATACTAAGTTATGGGGAACTTCCTGAAGTGTGCACTTTCTGAGAATTGTTTGTGCAATGCTTTTATTCTGTATACAGACATTAGTATGTGACTTGCATGACTACTTTGAAAATATAAATTAATATTGGCATTCTTTATAATTTTTTCTCTATATAGGTGACAAGAGCTACATTATTGCTTGAGAGACTAAAATTTAAAGAGGAGAAATTACTACATTGTGTTATTTTGAAAGAATTTAGGTATTTGACGTTTTCATATGCTTAATTCTATGTTTTATTGACTAAACTGTATGTAATTCTATAATATTCTATATGAAAATATTTATATGTACCCTGTATGTCTGCTAGAAACTTAAACCATTCACCTTGTACAATGTTTAATAATATTTTATTCAATTCTACTCAAGAGATCACTAACAACAGTTGATACTGGCTAAAATGATCCAATTTTTGAGTAGTTTCAGCTAATTATTGTAATAAATCATGGTACATTGAAACTTGAAACACTATGAGGATACTCTAGAGTAGCCTTTTATTAGTCTTTAAAGTAGTGTGCTAGAAAGTATTCACTGGTCATAGAAACTTCTGAAATTATTTAAACTTTTATCAGAGATGTTATGCACTGTTTTGGGAATTGTATTAATTTGAAACAGTGATTGCATTGGTCTGATTAATACTATCCTTTTCACTGTCATGTAGTTTTTTCCACAGAGCACACTTTGTATATGTTAATTATTAGAAGTGGTTTTAAGGCCCTGATTAACTTCACTGACTTCATGTAATCCAATAACTGCCAGTGCTTATATGGCACTGCTAAAAATGACCTTGAGATCTAAATTCTTGGGACCATTCATCTACAAACCAAGGCCCATGGCACATCAATTTCATGAAGCAAAATCGGGGGGCAGATACGTAGGAGGGTTGGAATAGGGAACATAATAAAATAAATAAATTTGAGGGTTAGATTTAAATAATCCCTGTGAAATTCAGTAGGTAAAGACCACTTAGCTTATTTAGCACAGCACAGTGAATAATGGGTAAACAATTTTGTAGTGAATAGAAAGACTCACCAATGATTGAAAATTAAAAATATTGAACAATCGGTATAAAGTCACTAGGAGCAATGGTAGTTTGGAAATTGAAGGTTATTTCTAGATAATTCTATTTATTTTATGAAGAGAGGTTTTTAATCAAAAGAAGCAACCCAGGAGACCTCTACCTGGATATTTTTTATTTTTAAAAGAAACAAGTAATAAATACTTTGAGACAAAAGAGCCACAATTCCTCTTCTGTAAACACTTCTACGAAGCATTCTACAGTATGCTGCTTGAAATCTTCCAAGTATTTATTCTGTGCGAGCCAAGCAAAACTCTTGTGCACAGTTTACTTCCTCCTTGATCTCTAATTCCAATGTACCTGTATAACATATATTTGAGCTTCAGAAAATAATCATGAGCCAACTGACTGCTGGTAAAAAAATGGTAAAGAAAAAATTCCTTTGATGGATCTTTTCCGGCAATATACAGTCACATGAAAATTTTCATTCTACTGTGCCATAAATCAAAGTATTACAACAAACAGAGGGTGGTCAATAATACATAATTACAGGGAAAAAGACAAATGTTTCAATTAGAAATTCTTGCTCTGGAGGCATTTTTAAAAGGTTCTTGGCACCAACTCTTAGAGCAGAGAAATAAATCCTGCAAAATCAGCCTGAATCAATGTTGTGGCATCAAGATCTATTCTTAGAATCATAGAATAGCTTGGGTTGGAAGGGACCAGTAAATGTCATCTAGTCCAGCCCCCTGCAATGAGCAGGGACATCTTCAACTAGATCAGGTTACTCAGACCTCCATCCAGCCTTTAATGTTCCCAGGGATGGAGCATCTGCCACTTCTCTGGGCAACCTGTTCCAGTGTTTTGCCACATTTGTGATAAAAACTTCTTTATTATATCTATTCTAAATCTATCATCTTTTAGTTTAAAACCTTGCCCTATCACAACAGGTCCTACTAAAACATATATCCTCATTTTTCTTATAAGCCCCTTTTAAGTACTTGAGGGCCACAAAGAGATATCCCTGGAGACTTCTACTGGATGAACAACTCCTACTGTCTGAATCTTTCCTCATAGGAAAGGATGTCTAGCCCTCTGGTCACCATCATGGCCCTCCTCTGGACTGTCTCCAGCAGGTCCATGACCTTCTTATGTTGAGGGCTCCAGAGCTGGACACAGCAATCTGGGCGGGGTCTCACCAGAGTAGAGCAGAGGGGAAGAATCCCCTCCCTTGCCCTGCTGGCCACACTGCTTTGGATGCAGCCCAGGACAAGATTGGATTTCTGGGTTGCAAATGCACACTGTCAGCTCATGTTGAACTTCTCATCAACCAAGTCCTTCTCCTCAGGGTGGCCTCAATCCATTCTCCACCCAGCCTGTATTTGTGCCTGGGATTACCCTGCCCCAGGTACAGGACCTGGCGCTTGGCCTTGGTCATGAGGTTTGCATGGGCCCACCTCTCAAATTTGTCCAGGTCCCTCTGGATGACATCCCTTCCATCAGGTGTGTCAGCTTGGTGTCACTTGGTCTTGCCAGCAAACTTGATGAGGGTGTACTCCATTTCATTAACTATGTAACTGATGAAGTTTAAGCAAGCTGGTTCCCATATGGACCCCTGAAGGACAGCACTTGTCACTGATAACCCTCTGGATGTTGAGCTGTTGACCACTACCCTCTGGATCAAACCATCCAACTAAATTCTTGTGCATTGAACAGTCCATCCATCAAATCTATCACTCTCCGATTTGGAGAAAAGGATGATGTGGAGGACTGTGTCAAAGGCTTCACAGAATTTCAGATAAATGACACCTGTCATTCTTCCCTTGTCCACTGATATATTCACTCTATCATAGAAGGCCACCAGTCTGGTCAGTCAGGACTTGCCCTTGGTTGAAGCCATGCTGGCTGTCTCAAATCATCTCCCTGTGCCTTAGCAAAACCTCTAGGAGTATCTGTTCCATGACCTTCCCAGGCACAGAGGTGAGGCTGACAGCTGAGTTGCTCCCAGGGCCCTTTTCTCAGGGTGTGATGGGAATTACAGTCAATTAAGTGAATTGTTTAAAAATGAGAAGTTTAAAAAAAAAAAAAAGGGTTTTTTTTCTCTTCAAAGGAAAATAAGGCAAGGTCTTTTAACAAAATTTTCCTAATGTATTGTAAAATTGTGGGAGTATCTAACACAATGTTATTGAAATGATAGATCAATTTGTTGTTATTCAATACTACAGAAGGCAAATTATAGGTTCAAGTCTTGTGTGAAATATTTCTGAAACATTTAGCAAGCATGGGAAAAAATATAACCTGTCACCATGAGATATAAGAAAAACTCATGCTACAGGTGTAGATTGGTACATGATTTTCACATTTTAATTTGAGAATACGCTTAATGCCCCATATTCTTGTTCTACTCATTGACTGTTATCATTATGTTCAATTCTACTTAGAAATTTGCCATGACTCTTAGAATTATGACATGTGACAGTAAGGATTTTGATAGGTTTAGTAACATAACTGACAGCTCATTTGCAGTTTCCAGATTACGGTGCTCTGTGTCAGTCCTTCAAAAAGAAAAACATGCAGTTTTTCAGTTATTACAGATGTTAATAACTGCACACAGAGAGTGAGAATTTTATGGCAGTATCTACTTCACTAAGTGCAGGGTAGAAAGCTTAGGATCTCATTATCATAAAACAATGAGCAATAAGCCTGCTGGCTAGAGGTTAGGGAACAGAGTGACAACTTGTATTCTAGTCCAGATAATACAGGTAGGGTGACATAAGCCATGCAGCTTTGTCTATAAGGAAAGTAGGTGTCCCTGCTACTGTGGGAGCTTCTCAGTGAATTGGAAGAGGGTTTAGGATGTCAGCATTCAGAGCACAGAACCCCAGATGTGTGCCTATGGTCAATGCAACCAGTCGCTGTTTTCATTACCTGGCTTCTTTGAAAATATCTCTTGATAATGGAAGAATCTGGAGAGTCACGTACTATGTATTGTCTGTATGCTATGTTAGGTTGTGATGTTATGTTGTGTTATGTTATATCTTGGGGACTTAGTGCACCCTTGACCCAAAATGCCTTAATTCTGAAGACTGTAGGTGTGCTGGCAATTACCAGGAATTACAAGGCAAAAACCCCATGGGAACAGGGCCCTTGGACACTGCCATAATGCTGGCAAAACCACCCATATTACAGCAGTTTGCATCGTCTCAGGAACTGCCCCTGTGTGTGAGTCATGGCCATGAGTCACTACGAACAAAGCACCTCTAACTGTAACGTGCTCTACATATACATTCTATGATACTTGCTGACCTAGAAAAATGAATTTCAACATGAATTCCTCTGTATTGCTGTATTAATTGAAAGTGCTTACAGTATCAATACCTCCTTATAAGGAGCTGTATTTAAAAAAGCTATTAACAGTTTCGGAAGTAATGGTGCAACCATTTTCAGCGCTATTTATAACTTTCAGAGTAACATCTTTATGTATTAGTTTTACAGAACTAATGGGCTAATTACACTGATGTTGTAATTATGTTTTATGTGACTCAGATATGCAACAGCTGTTGACCTTTTTAGCGCCACCAAAGCAGATAAGGCTGATACACAACAAGAAGAATAGTTCATGCTAAGCATTTTTAAAGTGGATAAATCATATTAATGCCTCATTAGCCTTCAGTCTTCCATACACACTCATTAAATAAAAAAGCATGTTACCAAGATTGTTCAAGGTTAAGCAACAGCTACAGGAACACAAATGAACCTATGAATGCATAAATGAATTTGAAGTGAATCAAACAAAAAGTTGTTATTAGTTCCTATTAGGAAACATTTCTGCTGGGATTTTGTTATCTTCCACTGGTGGTTGTCTATGCTACTGCAACATGCTGTAATGGCAATTGCCTGTGATGTAGGCTCAATACCCCATCTCTGGGTTAAATAAATGCTGTTAGAACCATTTTCAACTCCATTTGGAAATGATAGTTGGTGTAAGCATGTCCTGTGGGTGGAAGGAGACTTAAAGATGTTCTAAATCAAGGAGAGTTTATTCCACATCTCATTTTCACCCTGTATTTGCTGCAGTTGCCAATTGAAAACAGCCATTTGCTCAGTGTGTGTGTTGAAGTGTATGGATATCCAGTTGCAGCTCAGCTTCATTAATAGAAGTCACAGAAATGAAGATATCAAAGTGGCCTTTTCCAAGAGATCTAGTCTTAACCCCATGGCCTGAGGAAGGAGAAGATGATTTTTGACAGACATTGGTTTATCTTAAACACTGAAGAACACTTCCCCTGTTTTTCCCTAGGTTTTCTGTTTCAGTCCTCTACCATCCTACAGTAGAAGAGCTTTTCCCATCACCCTGCTAACAAGTCTTTTTGTAGATTAAGTTCATTTTTCCACTCGTGCCTTTCTGGTGGTCACGAATGGCAATTTATCTCTCTCCCCTGACAGCTTATATTTTTTAAAGAAATCCTTATTCCTTCAAACTTCAGGCTAGACAGAGAAAGCTCACAAGACAATTTTCAATTTACGTTACCCCAAGCTGGACATAGACCCAGTCAAAACTGGACACAGCTCCAACTAAGACCTTTGAGGGGAAGAGCAGAGTGAAGTCCCTACCATCCCAGTGCCTCTCTGCTGGTGCTGTGTGACTGACTTCTGGGGCTTTGCCTCCTAACTGCAGACTCCATTCTTGTTCTGGGACCCTGTGAGCATGCTTTGGGCTCTAATGGTCAAGGCAACAACTGCCCTAGAAAAGAATGAGGATTGAAAGGCCCTTTATCTCAAATGATTTATATTTTTAAGTTAAGGTGGTTATAATAAGAAAAGCTGGTAGGACTCTAGTTTGCTTGCAGGCCCTTTATTTCCTTCATCTTGGATATTCCACCTTGGTTTGCACAGATCTCTGGGGAAAGCATGGATTCTAGACATCTCCTGAGTGTCAGTGGAGCAATGCAAGTGAAACAAGCTCCAGAGTGGAGAAAGCATGGGAATGGTGCAGACAGCAAGAAGTCAGTGGAATCTGCAAGCTGGAAGGCTCTGAGAGAGGCAGAGAAGCCACACATAGCTTAGAAATGAGGTGACAACCAAAAATATTTTTTTTAGGAATGAGTGGACCTATGCAAAGTGTGCTCAACCTTCTGATGTCTGCCAGACTGGAGAAAAGGTCTGTATTAAAAGGATTCATCAGTGGTCACAATGAAGACTGATTTTCAATAAATTTTATTTAGTATCTCAACCTAAAATTAGAGTTTTGCTCCTCTCCCTCCACAAACTTATGAATGTGTTCTCTCATGTGCTGCTGAAGTAATTAGAGAAAATATTAACTGGAATAGGGTTTACACTGGATCCTGAAAATAACAAGGAACCAGAGCATCATGGTGTCTTACAATTAAAGATTTGGTTCAATAGAAGAACCTAATTCCATTTACCACTCAGAGGAATGCTGAAACTCTTCCCTAGATGACTGACTTGAAACTAGGTGATTGAATCTATGACCATCGTAAGAATTAAGTATTTGACAGATTGTTAAAGGAGTTTCTGTGGAGAATTTTTGTCAGTTCAAGAGAATTTCTTGCTGAGCCTAGATTTTTTTTTTTTTTGTTATTATTAATTGTTGATTGAAGTCCTGGGTAGAAAATCTGACTGGCCCAGAGGTTCCCATTCCTGCTGCAGGAGTTACTCCATTGCAGGTTTAAATAGTCCATAAAAATTGTTTCTGCAGAGGTGGACAGGGGAGAATTCAAAAAATAAAGCCAAAATATATTTCCCCAACTAAGAAAATGCTGACATGACAATATTATGGGGAAAACTCAATTCTGGCTGGTATTAGTTCATTTGAATCTAGAATGGAGAACAAATAGGGGAACTGAGAGACCAGAATACTTCAAAAATTATGCATTTGCACAAGTAGATGAGCAAATGCCATAATCTTCACTCTGTGTAGAAGGGCAAGAAAGAATATGACCTCTAGTGTTATATAAGTTTGACTGTCAACATGTTGCCAGGCCCCAGGTGTTAATAATATTTTAGATTAACAGGCAAAAAAAGAATAAGCTTGGTATAAGACTATTACGGCACTTTTCCAGCCAATACTCATTGACTTTAGCCCTTTTTTATGCTCCTGCAATTCCTCTCTCATTTGTTACCAAACCTTTAGCTTCTGCAACAAAACAGGCAAAGGTTCTACTGACAGACACTTCCTTAATTCTTTTTAAGAAAAAGACAAAGAATCAATACAGCAGTACTACTTTGTGTACCGAGTAAGATAGGGTCCTAAAGGAAAAATGCTATGTGAACATGTAATCAGAGATTGTATTGCAAATCATATGTAGAAGAAAATATAAGACAATGTCAAATAAACAGTGTTGCTGCAATTCCTACCTTTGCTTTCATACTTTCTAAATTTTGTGGGCAGTTTCTTATATTTAAGCACTGGAGGTGCTGGGAAACTTCACTTGTAGGTAGAGGTAGTGCTTTCTAATCTCTACACGACCAGTAACAAAGGAATCTTGGTGTTACATAAATCACGTCATGGATCTTTTAAACTTACACATATGAATGTTCATATCCAGCTAAAAATATGCTAAAAAAACTAAAAAACAAACTCCCCAAAGCAAAGCTGTCCACATAAGCAAAGTATCTACATTGCCTGGGAAAAATGCAGTTTAACTGTGGGAAGGTCTTTTATGAATATCTGACAAGTTACAGGGTAATCCTGTTACATTAACCAAAAACTAAAAATAAATCTACCAAAAAAGAGAAAGATAAAAAGGACATAAGAGTACATTCCATTGGGAGGAATTTTTAAATAGAATGGCACATCAAACTTGTGGGCATTTATTCTGTGTGGATGTTTGTTGAAAATGATCATTGGAAAGTTTGGCTGTAGAAATATTGTGTTAAGGAAATTGGGAAAGTTACATTTTCTGTATCTCTCCAGTAAACAGCTGGGGAAATGTCAGAGCTTAATGGTACTCCAGGACAATAAAATGAAAACATAGCAGTGATTCTTCAGCTTCATGTTTGTTTTTCATGTTTCCTTTGCTCGATTCCTGGAGGGATTCCAAGCAGAGGTTGATTTGGACTGAAACAATCGCCCAGGTTTCCCTGAGGGACTAGTACAAAAATGTAAAGGATATAATGCACTGTTTAGAAGTTCTTGGGAAGATGTCAATGCCATTAGGTCTAGTATGAACAATGACACAGTAATGTTCCATCTGATCATCCAGGTGTTTTCCTGACAGACAGGTAAAGTTTCTGCTCCATTCCTCTTGACTATGGAAATATTTTTGACCATGTGTGTCATGGTCAGAACAACAGATTTGGTTTGTTATCCTGCTTTACCTGCAGGGTAGCAGTGGGGCTGTCCCATAGGTAACCTCAGAGAACACCAGTAACATGATTTGATTTTTTTAACCCTTTCCCATTTTTTTTTTGATCCTCCTTTTCCCTGCTCTTGTACCATACTTTCTCCAAGCCAGCTTCCTCCCAAATAAGCAACCCACTCTTAATTACCTCCTTGCCATTAATCCTGATTTTGCTACAACAAAATTTCACATTTCTGATACTTTTATCTTGAATCTAGCATAAATTATATTACTTCTATGATTACATAGGTACTGTCTGGCCACATTATGGCTTCACTCCCCAAAAGGTCTCTGATATTCCCCTTCTATGATCTGCAAAGTCTGGCCATTTTTCTCACTTGACTTGACTTTTCCTTAGCAACCTGTGAAGTCCAGTCATCTTTCACAGTGTTTTGTCTAACTTTTGGCAGCTTTTTATACTGTTATTTGCCACATCTAATAGCTGCTAATATCATATGCAGTAGTCCTCCATGTTCTTTGGGTTAACGTCAGCAACCTGATAATTTGCAAGCATTCGCAATTAATATAAGATTTAAGTAGTATAATACTCTTGTGAACAAATGACAAAGTTATTTTGTTGGAATAGTCAGGTAGAATGAAGAAACAGATAATTGTCCATATGTTTGTTACCTGTTTATTAAGAAAACAGGAAGCCAGATACATGCACGGAATACTGCCTGCACTGCTCTTCATAATGGACACCGAGCAAGGGGCTGGTTTGGTGTGGTGGACATAGCAGTCCATGTCATGGAGCAAACACTTGCAAACTATCTGAAAGGTGACCTTGATGAAAAACGGAGAGCACTTCTCAGCAAAGTTTTGAAAACCAGAGTACCTATTCTTTGTCTCATGGATGGAAGAAAAGTGATTTTGGAATCTCTTTTGTACATAAACAGGATTGGAGCAAGCCGTTTGTGATGCCTCTATTAACAGTGCACTCAGGTGGTGTTCATGGTTTGTCAGGATGAAGGTGGATGGGGCAGGCCCACAGTGAAGACTGCTGTGACACTTGAGAAGATCCTTACGGTAACAAAAAGAATAAAAACAAGTCATGAACCTGGACTTTGAGTAGTGCCAATATTTTATCAGTAGAAAACCAACTTCCCATCAGCAATGTTCAGCACAAACAGCTTGTAATTAATCCTGTACCTGGGTACTATCAGGGGCTTGGAAGAACCATGGAAGATGGCTCTGATCACCAGAAAGAGCTAAATGATGTCTTTCCTTTTGGGGAGTAATCAGATAATGCATCATCCTTGAAGCCACTGTAAAGTGGATGTTTATTTTCTTTTTGCCATTGTTTAATGTCAGTGTAATTGAAAAATACTCAGAGTCTTGTGGGAATTTGTCATTCTTTGAGGATCTGGATGGCTGCTTGGTAGAGAGGGAAATTTAGTTCGGAGATGGTTTTTGCACAAGGATGAAAGAAGGAAAGGGGAGGAAGAACACGAACTTGCAGCTGATGCTGCAAACAATGGAAAACACAACAGGTGAGACCACGTTGAACTGTAGGGCTTTCCATTTCTTTCCTTTCTTGAAACACAGATCACAGCTGGAGTGGTGAGTCTTTTAGATCCTATTATGTAGGTCAGGGTGTATAGGGAAATAAAGCTGTTGGAGAGAATATGAAAGTAGCACTAATTTCAGTACGAAAGTCAAAGTTGGATTAAGGGCCAGAACCTTCCTCTAGTCATTTTGCAGAAGCTGGGGGCCCTGCCTAAGATCCTTCAAGCTGCTGAATATTTTCTAAAAATTTTTTCACATTCCTTACAATAGTGTCAAGGAGATCTGTCACTGCTTCAAATTTAAAATCAGTAAGAAACCTGGAGGAAAAAAACTTATAAAATGTTACTGGGGAAGGTGGCTTCAGTCAATTTCTAATTAAGCAGATGTAAACTTTCCCTGTGAGAACAGCATGTTAAAAACTCAATGAACTACATCAGTACTAGATAAAATCGGGATGTTCTGCCAGCATCCACACCCTTGGGATGCAGCAATAAATGAACAGAATTTGCCCATGATTATGTTCTGCCTGATACTTCACATGACTCGGCAATAAACCTTGAGGCTCCAAGCCCATGCTTACAACAGTGAATCAATATTGTGGCTGCTGCTAGATTCAAGTTCCTGAGATGATATTTCCTTGATAAGGTCATATCACTGGTTGCTTAATATTTGCTTCAGTGTTCAGGTGGTTTAACACAATGCTAGAAGGGGCACCAAAGCAGAAAACAGGCTGACCACAGATAATCAAAACCATTGATAAATTCTCTATATACTAGCAGTCTGGGGACAGTTAAGTATGACACATTTATGACATTCTGAGCATTACCTGGGAAGCCAAGTGTATCACTCAAAGAGGATAAGAGAAGGCTTAATGCAGAAGGTGACTTCATAGAAATCAACACCATGTCAAATTACCTACACTGTTACAAGACAAATTGCAGGCATGATGGAGAAAGGAACTGGATATTTTCTGTTCACTTAATTTCATGCCAACAGCTTTACAATTTTCATTTGCGAACAGATATTCTTCTTTGAAGGCAAAAACAATCACAATCAAGAACTAGCTATAGCCATGTCAAAAAGGGCAATAAGATTTTGTATCTCCTTAAGGAAGAGGGAATTAAATAGCAACCAGCTGCTTCCCAATACAAATACATTTATAAAGAAGTTAGTTCCTTAAGTAGTTGTCTTTCTTTTCTTTTTTACCCCTCTCTCATAGCTCGTAGTGGGACTGTAAATATTTCTTTCTTACACGTCTTTTTACTTCCAGTTAGCCTTTGGATATGATTATGCAATACAAATACATACTTGGCAAGTTGGTCATAAATCTGGATGAAGATACGGGAAAAAAATAGTCACCATGAAAATGATTTAGCACTGGGAAATTTTAACCAGGGAAGCTGTGGAATCTCCATCCTTGAAGATCTTCAACCTCTATTTGAGGTCCTGAGTAAACAGATATAGCTTTGAATGTAGACATTCTTGGAGAAGGAGCTTGAACTAGAGACCTCCAGAGTCATTTTCCAGAGCAAACCTCTCCATGGTTTTCTGATTCCAGTTATAAACTGGTCAGTGAAAGCATAAGTTGCCTTTAGCTGAGAAACAGTCTTTGTTTTTAACATTGTTTCCTCCTTTTGAAGTTATTGCAAATCCAGTCTAAATATCTGAGGACCCCTATATGAAGAAGGTAAAACAGGCTTCAATATGTACAGAGAAAGAACTATAGCCCCTGAAAAGCATGACTTCTCTGTAGCAAGTTTTTAGCAAAGATTTCTAAAGTACAGTTTCCAGTTCAAGACTGTAATTTCAACATCTGATATAGCAAAGAAACTCTCCATCAGATTTCAGAACAACCCGAAGTTTGCAATCCTTCTAAGCATACTAATATGTAGAGTTCCACTTCTGACAATGTAATTGTTCTATAGCTCAAGATCTGGTCAGTCTTATTGCTGCTGTGATGTTCTTGGCACTAATGGAAAGGTAACACTGTGACAAAACAAATTATATCACTGCATACAGAAAAGACTTTTAAAACACTAAATTAAAGGAAATTTTCACTGTTAACACATTCAGTAAGTTAAAGTCTTTGCTCGGTCGCCTACCAAGCAGAAAAGAACAAGTACAGTTTGTCAAGAATTTATCATGGATCCCTGAGCTCAGTGTAAATTCAACCAGCCTGACGTTGGTAGAAGGCTGCCCGGGGTGTGCACCGCGTCTCACTGCCAGAGGTGTCCCGGGGCGGGATCTGGCTGCAGCACGGCAGACACAGATGTGGTACAGAGTAACTGCTGGTGCTGGCTCCCTCGCAAGAAGCAGACTGCAAACAGATGTAAAAATAGCACCGGTAAAGGAAAAGGATGAGAGAGGGGCTTTTTGCACAGCTCCAATCTTTTATTACAAGTAAGCATATGAGCAAAGAAGTGAACAGTGGGGGAACAAAGCCGTTTTGCATGAGAGTCAAAAGGGGCGGAATAAAGGGTTACAACCAACGGGGCTCTGTAAATTTTGAGGTGACAGGGGAAAACATCCAATGGGACAAACTCAGGGGAGGGTTCTATTTGAATGAACAAATAGGGTACTGAATACAGCAGAACTTTGCAGAAATCATACATATTCCATAAGGGATATGCATAAACATAAGGGCATACATAAAACTGGGTGGGGAAATCTTGAACCTATAACAGAACAATATGCAAAATGCAGTCCCTGGGGGAACACAGGAACTCGCTGTTACCAAAAGTTAGACTCCAGTGCCCTGGGTGCTTGTCCACCAGGCATTCATTGGTGTGGATGCTGCAGTTGCTGCCAAATGCTCTGCCACACCAGCCTCTGCTGACTCTAACTGACTGGAGTGGGCAATTAAAACTAATAAAAAGATGAGCAATTAAAAAGTTATTTACAAACAATTCATCACTTCTCCTCCCAAACTGAAAGCCCAGAGGCTGATGAGAATTATTAATTAGTGATCCACTTTATTTTATTTCTGAGTATGCTATCCTGAAGGATTTGTCAGCAGAGAAAGCATATGCAGCATTCTCTTCTTTGCAGAGGCAGGGCAGATAAGTGCAACATAATTTTGACTCAGCCATTAAGCAGTTGTTAGGAGTATCCTCTTTCCCCTTTTCACCTAGTATAGTTGATAGCTGAGGAAGAAGGTCTGAAAATAGAACTGACTGCCCTGGAAATAAAGTAATTATAAAATTAGATTATATCAAGGAATCCCTTTTGGTGTTAGGCTCACTCACTTTCACTGCCTGTGTTTCCTAGTCAGAAAGCTAGTCTCAAGAGGTCGCCTCAGGAAGAAAATAACAACATTCAGAATGAGATTTCTACACCCCGAACAAATTAGAGACTAATATGAAGTGTCTTTCCCCTACATAAAAGTGGCAGCTAATGAAGGGAAGTTTTCAGACACACTGGTGAGGAGTGTCACAAAAGATAATCATGCCAGACTAACTTAATCATTCTCTACAAAATAACATCTTCTGTCAACACAGGGAGAGCAGCGGGTGTTGTTTACCTAGATTTGAGCAAAGCATTCAAGATTGTTTCCCATAGCAGTCTCATAGAAAAACTGGATAGGTACAAATTGGATGGGTGGTCTGTAAGATAGGTAGGAAATTGTCTAACAGGTCATACTCAGAGAGTGGTAACCAATGGGTTTTACTCAGGCTGGCAGCCTGTCAGAAGTGAGGTCCTGCAGGGATCAACATGGGATCCCACTCTGTGCCTTACATCTCTGTGGCACCAGGGAGATAAAAAAAAAACATCAGGGAGATAAACTAGCTTACAAGTAACATCAAGGAGTATTGCTGTTGCATTAAGCTGAACAAAAATTATTTCACAACGGAATACCAAGTGGTTTTGAGAGCATTTAAATTTCAAGTACTCTTGTGAGGTTGGTAGATATTTTTACACGTTTCTTTATAAACATAGCCCTCTGTGTCCCTTCATTTCCCTATCAAAATATAGAATTTTGCTAGCAGCAGTCTCTACATGTAAAAGGAAATTGAATTGGCTGTTATATGCTTTTTGAATATAGGTTGAACAGCTTTGCATGTTTGAATTTGTGATTAGTATTTATGGAGCAATGCTTTGTGCCATCAGAAATTAAACCCTTTAAATGGCACAATATAGTGAAAAAGTGCTTTCAAATACTTTGCATAGTATTTAATACTTCTGCTTTACTAAGGGTGCTTTGTAGTTTCTCAGCATGTGATTTTGGGAGTGTAGGACATTAAATTAAGCAGCATTCTCAATCAAAATGAGGAGATAGTAGGGGTTGTGTTTCCCATGTAAATGAGTGGGGCAAAAATTCATAACAGGTAGGGTATCAAACATGAGGTTGTCTAATATTAAAAGTAACTGATAAGAAACAAGTTCAAAAAGATAAGAATTGCTGCTGAGTGCAGAACATAGACTCAGCTGGTATTCTCCACTGAGAGAGAGGTTGAAGCAGATGCTCTAAGTGAAAGTGAGCTCTTGGGTAGTACAGCAACCTATTGTGAGATGACAGACTGTAGTAAAGGGAACTTCTTTCCTGACTTCTACAGACAATTAGCTTCCTCCCTCCAGCATGAAATTTAATAACCTGTGTCATTATATTTCCTTGCATAGCCAGAATGCTAATGCTATTAATATTAAATTCAGAGTGTTAGGTTGAAAAACTGCTTTCCAGCATGTCAGGACCTGTTCAGTTCACTACAGACAGACAGAAATTACTCTGTCATATCCTATTGACAGGTTGATGGATAACACCTTCTGTCAACACATGTTGAGAAAAATCATGTCAAAATAATTTCACAAGAAATTAAATGGTCTGTATTAAATGATCAACGGATTAAATGTATAAAAAGCTGAAATTACTGTTTAATCAAAGAAATAGTTACCTTTACTAATGCTGAGAAGCACGTGGAGATTTCAGAAATGTTCTTACTAAAGTAATTTAAAAAGTCTGAGGAGAAACATCTGTTTCTCTCCTGGTGCTTTTCCTTAGGAAGTGGAAATACAATCTAATTCTCAATCTCAGTGTTCCCCTCACTGACTGCAGAATGTGCTATTGCTCTAAAATTAATGCAGTTGTTCTGGATGTGCTTTAATACAGTGACAGATGCTTTGGTGGACTTGTGATACAGTAACCAGAGTATTTTGATAGTTAAATCTGAAAATAGGCAGTTATTTTTTTCCAGGTTAAGACTTGAGATAGGTTTTCAGACACTGCCTGCAACCTTCCTTGTGAAGTGAGGGCAAGATCTGGGCAGCCTGGACTGATCAGCATTCTGCTCCCCACAATCAGCAAGGGCTTGGAAGTGATCACTGAAACAGTCTTTCTATTTTTTGTGGTATGATTCACAGCAGGCACAAAGAGTTTAGATGTTGTTTCAGAATTGTTTTATTCTTACCTGTAAGAAATTACTTCATTTAAGTTTTAATTTCTCCATCCTCAGCACATTGAAAAAAATGGACAGGGATATCCTTCTTTTTGAAAGTGTCCAATACAATACACTCCAGTCTTCTTTTCATGTCTTCAGAGAAGTGGAGCCTCCTTACTAATTTCTCCTTGCTTTCTCTAGATTTTCTTCATTTTTTCATGGCCTTGCATGGGCCTCTTGTTCTTATCTGAAACTTGGAATTCTTATAACCATGTAGCATCCAGAGATGAATCTGAGCCATCAGTGAAGGAATACGCTTTACTGATTCTCTGAGCAGTTACTGTACTTTGTCCTTTCGGTAGAGGCTTTTCCAATTTTCTTTTCCATTTCTTATGAGATTGTGTTTTTTGGTAACGTTGCACACTGCATTTAGTGATATGAGAGTGCAGTAACAACATGGGCCTCTCCAGTGGATGACAGAATCCTTCCTTCTGCTGTTTTTGATACAATATGTTCCTATGAATATCTTAGCACTTCATCTTTGCAATCTTTATTTTAAAATGATGGGAAAAGAACACTGTTTCTAGGGGTTTTATTATTGTTCTGAGTGCTGTGTCAACCTGTCAAATATTGGCTACAATTTCTTTAAATCTTACTGAACCCCTTACTACTCCCAGGGTCACACTAATGGTATGAGGCACTGTTATGCATAGACACCATTCCATGCTTCCTTGCTTTTCCATCAGCCAGATTTCCATAGAAGCTTATACCAGTCTTACAATATGTATTCTATTTTCCCAGTGAGATATCTTTCATAGCTGACCTTCGACACATGTCAAGGAAGCCACATTTTGCTTTCACTACTGAGAGAGCTGGATCTGGTGACGAGGTCTCAGTAAATGTGCCAAGGGAACTACATGATGGGAACTAGTAGATCTCCTCTAGAAATTCTTCCACCACACTTTCTTCTTACCTTTTCTTTGAAGCAGATCTAAAACTCTGTTCAAAATATATTAACTGGGGCCACTGGCAAACAAAAAATGAGATTTCACCTTTAACATCTGTGAAAAGAACTAATGAAGGTTAGTAGCAGTAGGTTATTATCTGATGATATTTTTTGTTGTTTACTGTCAAAGAAGAATAGCCAGGCTAGGTGAGAATGACTGGATATGAAGAAAAAATGTGGCTACAATAAAAATATCTTATTTTAAGAAAAAACAAAGCAAAGGTAAAATAAAGCATAGATTGCCTAAAATAATACTTAAGCAACAACTGCAGAAATACTCCTGAGCTTTTAAAGGCCCTTTTTTAAGCTAAAAATAAATCCAAGAAGTGCTTTCTTTGTTATTTAATGCCTTGACTATCTTATGAAGCCTAATTTGTTTTAAGGTCTTACCACAAATTAGCTGTAAATCTGAAAAGCAAACCATACTGAAATATGCAAATACCATTACAGTTTATAACAAAGATGAATTTTAATTACAAACCACATATCTCTCCATTCTTGACTTCTCAGGAAGTCACCAATGTTTGTTTTCTAAAGAATATTCTGATGAATTTTTCTATATTTTTCAGAGTTTTTTAGGCAACCCAACACACAAATCAAGGAATTAATTGTAGATATGACGACATTAGTAAAATCTTGCTGACTCTGAAAATCTCCTGTAGTTGATCTCTCTGATGTCTGATCTAACTGAGACAGGTTTTCATGGGACGAGAGTTTTCTGTTCAACTTACCTCTACAACATCTGTAGGAAGACATCTCTTTTAATATCTTGAATCAGTTCAAAAAGTACTGGGGCCTAACATGCACCTGCAGTTACAGGTCGTAATTGCTTAGGAAACTAAGCTAATATCAGTAATGGAGGTGTCTGCCATGAAAAAAGCTCTTCTTTATATTGTTTTTTTGCTGCCTTTTTTTGTTACCTGTTGTCGCTTCTTTCATACACTGGAATCTTCTTACATCATAATTAAAAGAAGCATAAAAAAAATACTAGAACAAAAAAGATCCTATGTGACTATTGCAAACCTTTCTCTGACAGTGTAGTGTTACAGAAAAGGAGATGGAATATGTGACCTTTATAGCGTCAGTCATTTTTAAACTTAATTGGAAAAATCTCAGAATAGCTCCAGAGGAAAATTCTTTCAGAGCACTTTATGACTAGACTTTTAGTATTAAGTCTAGGAAATTGATGCATTTGAAGAAAGAGGTCACAAGTGAAGGAGAACTTGCAGATCTGCATGACTGTAAGCCGCAGAGACATATTACTCAGTCACATTAATCTTTTCAAGTGACATGAAATTATATGAAATCAGGTTTGTAATCATAGTACATAGTTCAGTGATCAGTAAATACTCTGGCAAATGTTCTTTGTAAAGCTGAAGTGAATATGCTCTTGAAAGAATTTAAAAACAACAGTAAAAGGCAATGCAAACAAACAGAGAAGTCGGTGATGTACCAAAGGTATAAAACTGGATATGTAGATATAGCCTTGTTCT
>WEIT01005200.1:9707-30769 GCA_013389985.1 Dryoscopus gambensis
GGTGAGGTGGGGGTACGTGATCCCACACATCCCCTTCAGCTGACCCCTTAAGCTCGCCAGTGCCAGAAGCTGCAGGGTACGTGTTTAATGTTTGGGAGTTTTTAGCGGTTGCCATTAAAGCCTCGTTTAGCTTGCCTGTATACAGAACTTCCTTTATCCCACTGCAGGCTTGCTCACCTTCAGATGGATGCTTTTAAAGCCTCACTCGTTTCAGTCATTTACCTCGTTTCCTGATCAGAGGTATGAGGTGGTCAGTAAGAGAGGCTGACTTCTTTCAGGGCAGCAGTAAAGAAGTTCTGATCAGTTTGGAGGAATATATAGCAGTGTTTGCTGGGTTGCGTTAATACAGCTTTTGCTGTGTCTATGTGTGAGTTGGTGGACGTCAGCCAGATAGGTTTTAATGGTTGTGTCGTCATTGTCGTCCTACTTGGGATGATGTTGCAGGTTAGATGCTTGTGAAATATTAATGTGAATATGTAACTCTTGAAACCGGTGTTTTAGATATCTGGTCGTATTCACAGAGAAAAAATTGAGAGGGTAATTTTTGAAAGGTGCTAATGGCTTAAGAAAAACACATTTGGGGTAGCAGTATTTGATGTACTTTTAAATTGTGTATTAACAACATTGTTGCTATGCAGCTTGAACTAGACCCCCGAAAAATGTAAGGGCCTTGTTTTACAGCTGCCTTTAGAGCCCAGGCTGATTTTGCAAAGCTGTTGCACAGCAAATACAGAATTGCATGTAGACCAAGAGAAATTTCTAGGTGGGTACCTTTATACCAAAGCTAGAGAATGTAGACCTCGTACCCCATATAACCAGCTGATACTGTGGAAACAAAGAAGTCTATTTGGAAGTGCTGTATAAAGGATTCAAAACCCTTTCCCTTTGCTTTATGTGGGAAGAAAAAGAAACCGTAACTTATGTAGGTTCTGGGGGAGGGCCATAGTGAATTTTCTTACTGTAAAGGTTGGATCTAGTGTGTGCATTTTTGATTATTTCTGTTTGTTTAGTCTGCAGGGCTCAGTTACAGAAGTTTGGAAATGGATATTATTATAAAATAGCCTTTGAGCTGCCTAAAGCTAGCCAGAAAAAAGGTCATAATTCTTATGAAATTCAATTAGTGGAATTTCAAAATTATAGTACAGCAGACTCTTGATATTTTTTCTTCTGCCACTAGCAAGCTACAAGCTACTGATGGATCATGCTGATTTATCAGTATGTATAAAATTGCTATTTACAAACTATATTAACTCCCATGTCTTGAACTTCAGCATCACTCAATGGTTATCAAAGTTGCAAGCAAAGTTTTTTGTGAATGGTTGTACATTCCAGGGCAGTCAAACCATGGTGTCAGTATCGCTGAGTGTGAAAACATACGGAGTGGGATGATGAATGAAGGTCCAACTAAATACTACAAATCGCAAAACAAAAAAAAGGAGTTTTCTTACTATTTACTAAAATTATTTTTAAACCTGGTTTCTTTAAAAAGAAATAAATCTTTTTATTGAATGGTGATGGTAAATTTTTTGTTTAGAAGTTTTTAAGTCCCTCTCTGAAGGCAAAGTGGCTCACGTTTTCTGTTCTTAAATTATTCTTGATTAATGCTTTGAACTACTTGAAGAGCAGCCCCCCTGTTTCATTGTAGGTGCAGTAGGAGCACAAATGCCTGGGAGGGTAGGCACACAGGGAGAAAAATACACAGGAAGTTTGTTCTGTCTTCTTCTATTACTTACCTTTTTGCTGAAATAGAATGGTGGAACCAGAAATGTTTTTAAAAGGGAGCAGCTGGATGGCAGTTAATTCCTTCTGCATTTGAAGTATGTATTGGGAGCACTAAATTCCAAATGAAGAAAGTATTCTGTAAAGTGTGTTTATCCTTGCTATGGATAAGGATCTGTGAATCCTTGCTACTCAGGACTAAATATACTTTTCATATTACTTAGCACTTTTGGTTTCCTTGACTTAAATGTAATTTCTGGGAAATAACTAAAATATGAAATACTGTCTTGCTCTCTGGTTTACAGATAAGAGAAGAAGGATCTTCCATATTTTTAAGTTCTTAAAGAAGAAGAATGGGACTTCTTGAGTGTTTTGTAAAAGTATTTAAAGTCTTTTCACACTTGAGCAAGAGAAAAATGTTTCTGCTCTGCTTGCTTTATTATTTCTAGTTTTGTTATAAACATGACATTAGGAAGTAGGGTATTGTTTATTTGAGAGAGATACTTGTAATTTTACATCTCTTAAATATTTGAATTAAATAGATAAAACTAAAGTTTCTTTGTCAGGAGTGCTCTCTAAAGTATGATTTAAAAACTTTTTACTTTTGTGTGTGGAGAAGGCTTTACAGTTCTGGGATAGCTGAGGTGTTGTGCATCTGTAACAAAGATGAAGTTGTTGAGTTAGTCTAGGTAGTAACTTGACTGGTTACGTATGTGTAGGCAAGGGATCAGAGTTTCACATTATCTCTTTTCTTGTTCAGTCATTTCATTAATCTGTTATCCTGTTGGCTTTATGGGCTGAAATTCTAAGATGTAAAATGTATTTTGAACAAAAGTATGAAGCTGCAGCATGATGGAGAAACCAATAAAGAGGTAGAAGAAGAATAATATCCCTCTTTTACTAAGTAGGAAAAAGTTTTAGTGAAGGTTAGCTGGTATTATTTTAAAAATAAGTTACTGGAATGCTGCAGTGGGTAGCCACATCCTTTTATAAGCAGCTATATTATGAGAGGGAGAACTTGTCTGGCATTTAATAATGAATAGAAACATACTGAAAGATCTTGTGGTCCCTTAAAGACTGATGCTGAGATGTAATTGATCAGGTATGTTAAACATTACATGTGACTTGTTTTTGTATTTTAATAAAACATCAGTGTTTCACTTTAAAGAAATACTGTGCTAGAATTGAAGGATTCAATATTTAATTGACCGTTTGCTTTCTTTTATCATGTGGAAATATAAGGTGTTTTCTACTAATTGATACCTTTTGCAGTGGAAACTCTAATCTGATACTGAAGGTAACACACTGGGAAACATAGCTTCCTTCTAGCAAGAAGAGAATTGCTGGTTTATCTACCATAAAGTGTTCTTCTCTTACTAATATGAAGAGGCATGCATTTATGGCAGGTAGATCCAGATAGAGCTGAGAGTAAATTAAACTCAGCTCCATTTATGGAATATGAATATCTTCATGAGCAGATATCTGAAGTAGCAGTTGAAATTTGTAACTTGCTTGAACCCAAAACAGCATTCAAGTGAAGATAGTAGGTTAATAACAAAAATTTTAAGTACTTAATTTCCAAGAAGGAAGTGAGTGTTTGTTTTGGAGTCTGCTATGTGTTTCAGTGATTTACAGGCAAAAGAGAAGGGAAAAATAACTGTAGTCTGCCATACCTTTCTTAGACTTCTAAAGACCTAGTGAGTAGCTCTGGTGTTCGCGTTTCTCATTGCCTGTAGTGGTCTTGTGATTTATGTCAGTATATAGTAAGATACTAAGTAACATCTCTGAAAATTTCTTGCTGTTTGGAAAAGCCATAGATATTTGATCTTCAGGCTCAGAAAAACTTCATTGCTGTAGTTGGTTTATATTTGGGCAGTCTTAGGTGCTAGATACTGAATTCACTAATGTGTAAACTTCTAGTTGTAATTGTGCTTTATCATTAGTAGGATTCTTGTTTTTCTTCCTATTTATCATGTAGAATCAATGCAGGTGTTTATAAGAATGAGGTGTCTTCTCTTATGGTTCCTGAGTCAGCAACATATTTTTTTTAAACAGTATCCATTTTATGCTGATACATGTGCTTAGCTTTTGAATTGTAAGAATAGTCACATTGAAGTCAGTAGAGGTTTAGTGATTGTAGTGGGATTGTTGTCATTGTTTAATCCCAGTGGGCAGCTAGGTATCGTGCAGCTGCTCCACTCCCCACAGTGGGTTAGGAAGGAGAATTGCAAAAAGGTAAAACCCATGTGTTAAGATTAGAGCAATTTAATAATGGAAGTAAAGTAAAATATAATAATAATAATGGAGATGACAAAAGGAGAGAGAGGAATAAAACCAGAGAAAGATCAGGTATGCATGGTGCAATTGCTCATCACCTGTTCTCAGCCCATCCCTGAGCAGCAGCGGGCAGCTCCCAGCCAATCCCCCCAGTTTTAAAACTGAGTGTGACATTCTTTGGGATGGAATATCCCTTTGGCCGGTTTGGGTCAGCTGTCCTGGCCATGCATCCTGCTGGCTTCCTGTGCATGTGCTTGCTGGCAGAGCATGGGAAACTAAAAAGTCCTTGACTTAGGGTAAGTAGTACCCAGCAACATCAGTGTATTACCAACATTATTCTCAGACTAAGTCCAAAACTCAGCCCTGTACAAGCTACTAGGAAAAAAATTACCTCTGTCCCAGCCAAAACCAGGACAACTGTTTGTGTGAATAAAGCTTGAGTGTGCTTAGTCTATTAAAAGGTGTAAAGGTAAAAGAGATGTAAACGTAAGAATGTTTAAACTGTCATTATTATATTGGTACTGGTCTCTCAGAAGGCTTGCATATGATTAAAAAAGTGTGTGTAAGGAGGGTTTCAGCACACTGGAGCTTGGGGCTGCTATGCAAAAAGGGATCTTAGTAGGCTGGAGAAATGAATGTCCTGGCAGGAACCTTTTGAAGCTCAGCTGAGGCAGATGCCAAGTCCTGCACCTGGCAGGAAGTAACTCCATGCATCCACACATACAGTCTGGAGACTGGCTGGAAACGAAGCTGTCTAGCAGGAAAAGAACTTCATGACCTAGTGAAGAGCAAGTTGAACATGATGATGGCAAAGAAGTCCAACCACATACTGGGTTAGCAAGAATAGTCAGTGGGTTGTGAGAAGTGATTCTTCACCTCTGTTCTGTGCTTATGAGACCGTGTGTGGTGTTCTGGGTCCAGATGCATACGGAAGTGAACTCAGCAGAACACCATCAAGGTGGTTAAGGGACTGGAGCACAAGATGTGTGAGAAGAGGGTGAAAGAGTTGATGTTGAGAGAACTATTGAGAGGGACATCTTCCTATTATGTATAAATACCTAATGAGAGGCTCTTGAGAAGAGCCAGACTTGTCTCAGAACTGCATGGGACTATGGTGAGAAGTGACAGACACAAGCTGGAACATGGGAAATTCTGACTAGACTCTGGAGGAAAAAATTACAGTTGTAATAGTCAAACATTTAAGCACTGTGATCAGCAAGGTTGCAGAATCTCTGTCCTTGGAGTTGTTCAAAACTCGACAAATTCTTGAACAGCTTGCTCACACTGGACCTGCTTTGGGCAGGAGGTGGGGACTAGAAGCCATCCAGCTGTCTCTACTTGAGTGATTACAGACTCTATAGTATGAGTTTGTTTTTTAATTACTGTTTTGTTTCTGTTTGTCAAAGAAAATATGGAAGGGGTCCAGCTCTGTCACCACATCTGGCAAAACCGTCCCCTGTAAATAAATGGAAAAATTTTAAAGTAGACCATTTCTTTTTCGTTCAAAAGTTTTCACTATTGTAGGACAACAATCAATCCTCTTCCTTTTCAAATTGGAGGCTGGGTTTTTCTGGTAGGTGCAAGGCTTTAAGGGTTTTTATGTTGAAGAAGTTCTGGTTTGGAACCCTGAAGGTAGAGCAAATATGAGATTTGTACTGCTTATTTAAGCTTCATTTTTCTGAAATGTGAAGATCATCTTAACTTTAAAATAGTTGTTTGTGAGATCTTTTGTACATTGCCAAAAATAATTTTGTCTGCTGTGTTTTTAGCCATGCCTACAGTTTTAGGCAAGACAAGGTTTAGACCTGTTTCATATAACTACATAAAAAGGGTAGTGAAATGCCATTACTGTGCATCTTTGGTTTCCTTAATTCTGTCTGTGGTATGTTGGTTGCATCTTCTAGTTTGTACTGGAAAATAATGGAGTATCTGTAGGTCTGCCATCAAACGAGCTTGTCCATAAGGGTTGAGAAAACTGCATGTTATTTTTGCTTCTGGGGTGATCTTTCAGAATTATTAGGTTATTCATAGTTTAATACCTCTTTACCTGAACCATATAGCTGTTTTTCAAGTTTATGGAATATAATACCAGTGAACTTACAGGATCAGTTTTATGTAGATACTAATTAGAACTAGTATTATGAATACTACTTAAATATGTGATTTAAAATATAACATACAATGTCAGTGATCATTTGAC
The DNA here is from genome assembly GCA_013389985.1 of Dryoscopus gambensis. Lineage (NCBI taxonomy): Eukaryota > Metazoa > Chordata > Aves > Passeriformes > Malaconotidae > Dryoscopus > Dryoscopus gambensis. The sequence goes on from WEIT01005200.1 coordinate 15,904, forward strand.
CAGACCTATGAGTTTGCCAAGTACTGGTAGTGGGAATATTTGTGCAGAGAAGACAAGATCTATTTCTTTTTCCTATGTTCAGTTAGTGACATTTTTTCATGTTAACTTGTATCCAGTTGGGTCCAGATTTCTAGTGAGTGGTCTACATATCAGTTGGCAAAATCCTAAAGATATTGGGAGTAAGTGGAAAACAAAAAAAGAAAAAACTTAAGTCTTCTTTGGAGTCAGACTCATTTGGTTGTCTTTGGTAATGTCATAAAAACCTGAGGAAAGAGAGCAGTCCCTGGTTACAGGAGTGAGTTCGTCAGTTTAGGATGAGGGGATAGACTGTAGCTGATGATGGTACCCTCTGGTCACAACCCTTTGTGGGCATAAAGCAATGCTAGAAATTAGCCAATCCTTTACCAATTCCAGTCTTCCATTCATTCTTCTGTGCTTGTTTCCAGGAGTTTGGCTTTAATAGGAAAGAAGTGTACGAGTCCTAAGGTTAGTTCATTTTACATAGTATGAGATTTAAATAAAGTTAACATTTTATCATAGTAAATTTGTGTAAATATAAACTGCAAGAAAATGCTGATTAGTAGTCCAGTGGTCTTTATTTTGTGTTAAGCTAGTGCAGGTACTTAGGGTAGTTCTTAAATTATTTACCTGTTAAATGGTTTCCAGCTTCATAGATTTCACAATCCTAGTAAGGACTGTTGTCATTATTATACCTCATCACTTTTACACTAATAATTGCTGCTGGTATTAAATTGAGAAGATGCTTTAGGTTAAAGGTTTATCATTAAAATGCAGTCTATCTTTTTGTCTTTGACAAGCTAAGTAAAACTGCTTCAATTTAGATTGAGGAAAAGGAATCAATTTAGGTTTTTTATGGCAAAGAGTAGGAATTTTGGCAAATAATATTCTGTATGGCATTCTGGGGATGTTTCACAGAATCATCGAATATTCTGAGATGGATGTAGTCCACTTCTGCACTCTTGACTTATCCAGCATTTTCCCTTGAGATTATATCAGTGTTAATATTTGTAGTATTTGAGTTGGGAGCACTTGAATATGCTTGCCCTAAGTATTTAACAAAATGGTATCTGCATCATAAATAAAGTATCTCTGTGGGCAGCAAAAATAACTTTGTTTGAGGACCAGATCTGTGTTTGTTAATCTAGTATATTGCAACAGAATTGTGCTAAGGTCATGGATTGCTCCTGTCTATCCTTCAAAGTGTCTGCACAGAAGGGAGATACTGTGCATATCCATGGCTGCAGAAGAAGCTTCTCAGTGCTTATGCTTTACTGGACACTGTAAAAGTCACTCCTGCAGTATAACTCCAGTTTGCCTGTGCCAGTGTCTGAGAGAGCTGGGCTCATGCTATGTATCGTTCTTCTGTTGGATTGCTAATAGGGGCTGTCCCGTCTGTCTTGTCACAAAACACATAGGAAACTAATTGAAGTTCATGATTTCATAGTTCTTATTCATTATTAGTATGATCAACAGTTCTTTGGGAAAGACTGATGAAATACTGTAAGTCTAGTTACTTTAAAAAAGCCAAGTTTAAGGTAACATGCCTTCAGATTCTAAAATACGTCTATAGAGTGTTTTAGGAAGGGAGGAAAAAAACTCAAACCCACGAGTACATTAGTCCATATTTTATATAAACAACGATTTTAGCTCAAGCTGAATATATATCACTTTTTATTTTTAGCTGAAAGGGAACTGTGAGAAAGTATTTTTGAGTTTTTGCTATGTTAGGATGTGTTAAAGTACAGGAAGCTATTACGAAATAAGGTAGCATACATGAATGGAAATCATGGTAGCTGTGTTGTATTTGCTCCCTTTCTGGAAGCTCTTAGAGCTGTCATGGTGTTTAGGTAAGCCCCTCTGCTTTGGAATAAGGGTGTCCATGTGGGAAGCTGGTACAGAAAAACTGTTCTGAGCTATTTTTGCAAGTCTTCAAGCTCTGAGACTGTGAGTGAATTAGCGTAATCAATTTAAAATGAACGGAATCCTGTGATTCCTTCATACATAGAATTGCCAACAACCTAAGTAGGGTAGATATACAGAACTGACTGCAGAGTCTGCATCAAATGGTTTTGTGTGTTCGTAAAACAGCTAATTCAAAGGATGGTTCAAAATTATTATTAAAGCATGCTTTATCTGCAGGGTATTTCAGTTGTTCTGCATCAAAACCAGAACTGTGCATAAAAAGACAGGAAAAACACATCTTTTCTTTCCCCCCTTACTTTCCTGAAGGGCACAGGAGTCCTTTGCACTATGCCCACACTGATGTCGAGTACCTTAGTGGGCTCAGATTCCATTTGGGTAAGTCCTGCGCATGATTTATGCTCTGAGGTACTGTAAATATCTTACATAGCTCCATATAGCCTGTACAGGGGCCCTTGGAGCAGTACAGGAGTGATGTGTGCAGTTATGTACACACCTTTCATGGCACAACTTTACCAGTTTAACCACACTATCCCTTAGTGAGACAAGCAGTGATTGTGTAACTGCACTTGGGGCTTGAGCCGGGAGAGCCGTGTCAGTTACACCTCTGGTCTCCGTGACTGACACGATGGTTTTGTCAGAAATACTTTATACAGACGCTAGAGCTGAAGTTTCAAAATTCTTTTAACTTTTCCTAAGGTAGTTCCAGGAAGCAGTGTCACCTTCCTCTTCCAGACTCATCTCTTCTTCCTGCTTTTGTGCTCCTTCTTACTTACAGTGTTCATGGTGAATCAAATCAGGGGTTGGGTTAAAATGAAAGAACTGTCTTGCTAATATGTGTTTACTGCAGATGTTTGCTGTGCAGTTTTGTGAATACTTACACAAAATCTTATCCCCTCCTTTACATTAATTCTATGATCAGAAGACTGGTTTAAGGTGCTGTGGAAGTACAGCACCTTAATACGTGTTTTGGTAGAGTGATGTTTTAATAGCTGAGCATTAGCAGGAGTAGGTATTTTCCTACCTTAAATTAAAAAAAAATTCTACTAAAACTTTGTGGTGCTCCAGGTCTAACTCTTGAAAAATGAAGATGGTTTTAATATTTGAGATATTTTGTGTTCTGACAGGAAAAGAATATCCCTCGGTGTTGTTCTTGTATGTAAACATGTAATACAAAATTTTAAGATTCGTACAGATTTAATCTCTTGATAATATACTTTAATAAAACGCTTCAACAAGATGGATTTAATAAGTAAAATTGTGATAAATATGAAAATTCTAGACTGTCTAACCAGTAATACAGAACTTGAACAGTATTCATACTTGTAGCTCCTTAGATATGTTAAAATACAAGTTACTTGTTAGTAACATAATATTTTGATCAGTAAATGAAACAAATAGTATGCAAAAATAATGTCACCTACTTTCAGTAGAACAGATGTAACTCCAGAAAATATATGTTAATACAGGGGGATGAAATAGAACGTGTAATGTGGTAGAACTTCCATGACTGAAATTGTTAATAGGTTTAAAGAACATGGGAGCATTTTAAGAAAATGCATTTCTTGGNCCTTTCTTATCTCGGAAGACTGCTCTTTAATGTGCTGTAGCCGGAAGTGTTTCCTCTCTCCTCTTCGCCCTGCCCCAGACGCTGGAGTGTTTCACCGTAATGTTGCTCTGTGCTTTGAAGGTCAGCAGGCGCTCGCTCTGAGAATGCGGATGTGATCTGCTGATCTCAGCTAGTAGTGCAGCGTGTGTACTTCATAGCCCTGTGCTAATTATTTGGCTTTTCTGCTTCTCTTCGTAATAACAAGCTCAGGCTTTGGATGTGCACTTGATTTTGGCTTTTAAGCTGGAGTGAGTCTGAAGTAATATTTTGGAAGTATTGGACTACTCCCTTTTGCTTTGGTAGCTCTCAGAGGGGGTGGCAGTGGAATTATAAAACTTTATTTTGGTAAGTTGAATTTGCCATTTTGCTGCAGGACAGTGCACTGCACTTTGCTTCCTAGTTGAGTGATACCTCCTGCCTTTTTTGTTTTCCCATTTCTTGTGAAAGAGTGAACTGCATGGATGCAGTGTACTTACTCTGGCCTACTCTGGGGTAGCAAGGGGGTTGAGAAAGGGAGAATGTTAGTTTGAAAAGAAGGGAGATGAGAGGCTGGTATTGACTTCTTAAGACAGCAGCTGAAGAGGTGAGCTTTTATTAGGACCCTTCCTTTCTGGCATATCTGTAAAGAAGGGAAAGCTGAACCATTTGGACTAAGTGGAGAATGGTACCTTAGCAAAAGAGCGTAAGAAAATAACAAGACAAGTATTGCAAAACAAAATTCCTTTGAATATTTATCCACAGATTTGCAGAGAGTTGGTAAATAGGATAAGAATGAACTTGGCTTTGTTTCTTAATTTATTTAAATAATTGTTTAGTGGAATAAACCGCTACTGAAATACTGGAGTCTTTTGCTCAATACAAGTTGACTCAGTACTTACGGCCTTTTGCAAAACCGTGTTACGGATTTCAGTGGGATAGTCAGGTGATCCTTTTCTGTAAGTCTGTTGAGATACGTTCGTGCCAGATTTTGGTGTAGAATAAGACTGTTGTGGTAGAATGTAAAATGGGTGGGAGGGTAAGAAGAGTTTATAAGGCACTAGTAACTTTATAGTGTAACAGTTTAATTTTGCTAGCATGGCTTCAGACTAGGATGAAGGATTTCTTACTTAATTTGGCTTATTAAATATTGAACCTTATAATGTCAGTATAAAATGCTTGGATGTTCAGAAGTACCTACTTCACATTTTTAAGTCATAGTTGTAATAAAGAAGTAACTAAATTTTTACTGGATTTTAGGTAGGTTCAAAAGTAGTTATTGCCAATTTACCTCGTAGATGAATCAATAATTTTAAAATCCTGTCTGAAAGACAAAGAAATAATTTTATTTTGTTGCTGTGATTGGGGAAACAATTAGTGATTGCAAACATTTTGCATGTGCAAAACTTCCTTCACAAACTTTGTTCTTGGTTGAGAAAATTCCAGAGAAATTTTTCAGGTTTATTCCTTAATGTTTGCTGAAATTTTTGCATGTACATTCTTTAAGATTTTTGTCACTTTTTAAAAACTCTTTCGTAATGTGTAGGGGGCTAGTCTTCAAGGCCTGAATGATTACAGAATTTTAATACTTAGCTGCTTTTAGTGCAATTAGACTAGTTTATCTATATGCATCATTTATCGCATATAAATGTCTTTTCAGGTTAGATTTTTCTGGTTTAGTTTTGTTTATATATGCACACATATTTGTTTCTAGAGTTTTCTGTGATTTCTCTTCTGTAAAACAAAGTAAATTAACAAAAAATAATAGTACTTGATCCAATATAGAGTGCGTTGCCCTTGAGAGAGAAGAAAATCATTTTGTAAGACCAGTAAAATCACAGTCTGCAGGTAGTTAATTGCCGTATGGAATAGCAGGGTTTTCTGATTTTGTTTGGTTTTATTTATTTGTTCTTGTTGTTGTAGGTTTTTTTGTTTTTCCCCATACAACATAATTCAGAAGCAGCTACTGGGTTTTAAATTCCAGATCTAGTTCTGTTTAAGGTGGTTTTGTGTGTGTTGTTTTTTGTTTTTATGAATCCTGTTTACCACCTTGGCCTTTATACCCAAAGACACTTGACAGGAACTTGCACGTGGTGTCTGAATATGTAAGGAGAGACAGACCTAGAACATGTAAATAATAATTTCGTTTGACGCGACTTTATTATTTTTAGAATAACATGCTGAAGTTATTAACATTGTTAATAAACATGATTTCCTTTTTTAGTTTTGACACCAATAGTTAAAAACACAATTGTTTGCTAATGGATGTATTTACATTTCTGTAGAGTAGTTTATTACACAGGGATTAGAGATCTGATGTGAAGATATTGTCATGGGGGGAGTAAGGAGAGCTGGCTAGTTCTAGGAAAACCTCACTCAAAACTTTTTTTGTATGTCGTCATCGTCATCCAGTATTAAGTTTACAATGTTTGGTAGCCATGGCTGATGTAGAAATGTGAGGGATTTGTTTGGTGATTGGGGTTGGTTGGTTGTGGTTTTTTGTTTCTACTCAACAGGGTTCAATACATGTCAAGACTGCTGGCCATGTAATTAAAGAAAAATAATTAGAAACATCTTATTCTTGCATTTTTAATTCAACCTACCAGTATCTGTCCATACATCGCCATCTCTGATAATAGGCATTTTTATGCTGATTGCTTGAGATTGACTCTCTGGTAGTCTCCTTATTAAAATAACTGAAGAATTTGGAGGCTTTTTTAGAAAGCATACAAAACTCTGATGCACTTGTAATTCCTATTTCTAAAAAAGTAATTTCTTCTACTTCAGTCTTATCCCAGGATCAAACTTAGAATATATAATTTACTTCTGCTTTTACTAAGTATAGTAAATAGTATTTTGTGTGTGAGAAATAAAATTTAGAAGAACAATGCAGTTTTTAGAACTTGTCTTAGTATGCTCCTTTGTGTTGATGTGTAATGTTTTTTGTCTGTTTATTTTATATGAAGGAGAACTGTGGATTTTTAAGAGTAGAGGTACTGGACTAGTGAAGAGGATAATAGGCCATGAAGAAATGAAAGAGGTTTTTAAATGCAGGTTGAGGAAGAGAGAAGGAAATCGTATGGAAGGCTCAGGAGAAAGGTTGGATTTACTGCAGAGAGAAGACAGGCCCTCAAACTGGACAGGCCTGCCTTATTGAGCCCTATAGACTACAGTGAATAAAGAGAACAGAAGTGCTTGTTGTCTGCTGAGAGTGATATTACAGAGTCCGGAGCTGCTCTCTAAAATGATTTTAGTAAAAGTGCAGATGTGTGGTAAAGTCTTCACAGTGGCAGAACTTACTCTTCAAATTTTCTGCTGGAGTGGATTGTGTTCCTTTGCAAGGAAGTTACCCGAATATAAAACTAGACAGTATAATTCTGGATTTCTTTTCTAAAGAGGAAGCAGGTGAAGAAAAGTCAAAATATTATCAATCAATGGTTACTGTGATAAATATGATAGAGTGTCCTGCCTTTGGAAAATGCTCACAGAATGACACTTGATGAAGGATTGGTTCATTTGGGTTTCTTTTTAGAGATAAAGCCTTTAGTACTGAATAAAAGAACATAATTTGAATCTTCCCCAACTTGTCTGCATTATACTTTTAGTTTAATCTCTATGCTTGGGTTTAGTTTCCACAAGGCAGAATAAATTTGGTTAACATGACTATAGCAGTGCAGGAGTCTTAGCAGTTGAGTTGGTCTAAAAGACAATCTTTTGACTAGACCCTAGTGTGAATTAAAGAATGCATTTTAAAAAAAAATGGCTATGCATAATCAAGAAAAAAAGAGAGAATGGCATCATGCATTGTGTAGTATGTTGCATCAATTTTCCTTTCTCTCTGTCTTGTGTTCTATTTGTTTGTTGTTTGCAGTTTTTTGGTCAGTCTTGATAAAAATAATTTTCAGGTGCGATAATGGAAAGTTCTGCTAGTGGTGGACTTATAGATTTCTAGAAAAGGATTTTGCTGTTGGATTTTTGGGCATTGTATTGTTACAGTGTTTAGCTCTGAAACTGCAGAAATAAATGCTGCAAGAAATGGCATGGCTCATATTTCAGGAATTGCTAGCTCAGTGATTTAGTCACTAATTTGTTACTGAATCAACAGCAGGTGATGCTGTTTTAGACTTGGTATGGAAGTGTATTGAGGTCTTTGTAGAACTGCTATTGGAAAATCAACTTGGAGTGTGAGATCACAAGTTGATTCATAAATTCTGTGCTAAGATCATTGGTGTTAGAGAACTTTTGAAGACCACTGTTGTTGTTAGAGGTGGAGGCCAGCGATTTATTAGAACTGCTAAAATTAAGTAATTTTATACTACATGATCCTCATTAAAGGGAAATACTGTAGGAAAACACTCCAGATTTAATTTGATTAATAATCACTGTGGTGCTGTTTCTCCAGGGATGAAGGATAAAGCAATACTTGTCAAGGTGAAGCTGAGCTGAACCTTGGAAAGTGGTAGAATAACATGAAAAAAAGGATCTTCAGCTATGTAAAGAAAAAATTAATTTGGTATATGGAGGACATGGGAGAATTTAAGCATAAATGCAAAATTAAATTAATCCCTACAATAAGACAGTGCCTCTGTTTTTCCTTAAGGTTCTGCGCAAAGCAAATAAGGGTGTAGAGACAACTACAGCTGTAGTAATAAAAGCAGTCATCTCAAAGGGGGGAACCAGGATCACTGACTCTTGAAAGAAACTGGTCTTAGTGTTAGGCTGTGTGTTTGATTGCTTTTTAACAAATTTATGGAGTTGGGCAGGATTTGTTGTGAAAAACAAGTAGTGTGGTGCTAATTGAAACTCAATATGAAGGAGAATATCCAGGCTGCTACAAAAGTGTGCAGGTCACTGAAGAAAAGTAGAATGCTGAATAGAAAATGAAGCAAACTGCAGCATGGATTAACCATAGATTGTATCATTGAAATTCATCCCATTTGCTGTTACTACAGTCTTCTAAATGAAAAGTTATTTGCAAAGAACAAGAACTCCTGCCGTCGAGGTGGAGCTTGCCGGGTGATGTTGGCGGGGGGAGAGCAGGAGAAGCTTGGCTGACGTTCGAGTGACTGCAGTACCTGCACAGATGGTTCTGGTCCCTCTGTCTGGGTTTTCTAAACCAGTGTGCTGCCTTGGGAACGAGGAGGCCGTGCACAGGGGCAGTACCTGTGAGAAAGTGCTGTGCAGTCACTGGAGAGGACAGAAACTTCTGCAGGAATCCTTGCTGGGACTCTTGCCACTTGATCTGAGCCTCGTGTCATGCTGCCATGAAAAAGATTTCATCTTTCTTAGGTTATGCTGGTTGTGATGTATCTTCAGTGAGTGCAACAGAGTGCTTGTGGCACAGATTCTGAGATGTCATCTAAATTTGTTTATTCAGGGCTGGTTAGGTAATCATGGGAGATAGTAGAGACATTTTTTTAAAAAAATCAGTATGCTGAGATTAGAATTTCAGCTTGTTTAGAGCAAAATTAAGGCTGGAAAATCTGTATAAATGCCATATATTTTGCAGGGGGAATAAATACTGGATGCCTGGCTGTTGTGGAGAGCTGCAGGTGCTGCCTCATTTGTGTGGGTTGAAGGGATTTCAAGTTCTAAAGACAAACATATGTAACTACAGATGTTAAAAGCTCCCAGTTCACCATTGGATTAATTTAGTGAATTAGAATTTTTACATGGTGAAACTTTAACCTAATCTTTGATTTTTCTTTTTATCTGCGAGCATCTCTGGTCAGAAGAGCACTCCTTGTTTGGGGGGACTGATTCTATAGAACTTTTGCAGGAATGAAACCGAGGTTATTTCCCAACTGTTGTCCAGTCAGAATTATGTGTCCTCAATGGTTCACATCGCTGGTGGATTCAAGAACCAGTTGACGGCACCCATCCGTTTCATATGACTTAACCCTTCTCTAATAGTTGTCAGCAACCATGTTTACTCTGAGGGTGAAAAGAAGCACAGTTGTATAGAACTAGTTGGAACAATTTTAAAAGATCTGGGAATATGCTAGGAGTTCTTGGAAAAAATAACACAGGAATCAGGAAGTCTGTATTGCAGTCAGTGAGCACAGTATGCAGAAGTAGCAGAATGGAAAAACCTGTAATTACCTAACTCTAAAAACTTGATAGTACATCTTTCTAAAAGGAGATTTTGCTTTGCAACTCCCCAGTAAAAGTTACTGGTTGGGAGATTTATATGACTTTCACTAATACTGCTCTCTGGACCTGGAAAGCAAATTCAGTGGAATGAGTAGCTCTGGCTGAACACTTCTGAGAATCTGTTTCTGGAAAACATATGTTTTCTCCAGTATCAAAGTACAGTGTTTTTATTTTGTAGGGAAGTTGATATAGGGTGCGAAAATGTTGAGGAGGTGACGATGAAATTCAAGTGTATAAGTATATTGTATCTTATGCCTAAGTATTAAATATATACATGATCTTAAGACTACAATATTCTGTTTAGATCATTGTAATGTTAAAAATACTACTCCATTTGGGGAAGTCTTTCTGTATTCCATTGAAGGTGACAAACATGTCTATTTTTAGATAAATTGGTCTAAATATGAAAAGAACTAGTGTGTAATTTGATTAATTTAATTTCATAGTTTAAGATATGTAGAATTAATAGCTGATTTGAAAGATCATGGTCATTTTAAAATATAGTCAACTTAGAAGTACAATTTTAGATACCCATTGCTGGATTGCTTTGCATATTCTAGTGATAGTATAAATAATATTGAGATTTCTAATGCTTCACAAGTAGTCTATTTTTAATGAAGTAAAATTTAACTGGAAGATAGCTATTCACTTTAGGTTGCTATATTTTTTAATGTTTACTTACTTTAAATAAAGTACTGTTCTAAAAATTTAAAAGAGCGTTTTTTGGGGGAAATTTGTATGTCGAATGCTTACTTATGATTCTTTGTTTCTCTGTTTATTTTTAAGACGAGCAAAAATCAAATTAAAGTAGATCTTGTAGATGAGAATTTTACAGAATTAAGAGGAGAAATAGCAGGACCTCCGGACACACCATATGAAGGCAAGTAAAGTTTTTGTGTATGCAATCATTGTACACTTCAAGTCATGTGTCTTGAGTTGATTTGTTTGCAAAAATAATTACAGCATAAAATATAGAGGTACATGTTTTAAAATAGTCTGTTTTTTTTTTTTTTAAATACAGATTTTAAGCTTAAAAAACGATTTCAGGTCAGCTTCTGTGTTGCCTGAAGAGATCTGTTTTACAGTAGGATAGACTATCCCATATCAAGATTAATTTACAAATATAAGCTATGTGGTTTAATTGGTGTAATTCTGACTTTTAGTTGTTTGTTTACTGTCTTGACAGTTTAAGCTCCTTAACTATTAAGCATAAAGAAACTGAGCTTCACTCTGTACATGTATTTCTGTGATCTAGAGTGGTGGTCATTCATAAAGGTTGCATTTCTCCTATCTCAAGCAGAGATGCTGTTGCAGGTTAGATTTGGGATTAATCTTGGGCATCTATGTGTCCCAATACTTAATTTATACTGACATGGGGGACTCTGTAATAGAATTTCATATCTTTAGTGCTCTTCAAAAATTATACCTTACTGGCTTTCTAGTTTGTTAAAGCTGGTATCAGTAGTTACGCATCTCTTACAGTCTGGTAAAAGCAAAGTAAGTTCTATAAAGAAGCTTTAACAGAGGCTAATATAGCATGCTTCTTCAGAGATACAAAATTACTCAGTAGTGCTAGTACTTGTAAACTTTGTTTGTATATAATATATATGGAACTGGCAGATACAGCTTCTATTTAAAGTTCTTTCATGATAAGTAAGGATTTTTAATTTATTTTTAAAATTTTTGGATAGCTTTAAATCGTTATTTTACTTGAATTGCCCGTGCCAGGTAGCTACTATGATTTGAATTTGTACTTTCAATTAAAAAGTATCAAGGAGTGTTACAGGCAAATAGATTGTTTTGTTGGAATATGAAACAATTTTGCAAGCTTTTCAGTTCCTCTAGTTGCTCTGTGCCTTTGAGCTAAGAGTGGGACTTTAGTATTCCCCTGAGACTGGACACATGCCATTTGTCATTATTTTGAAAAAATAAATTCTCATCAGCTGGGGAAAATATCTGAAAATTGCTTTGTAGATATAGAAGTATATGCACTCTAAAGCATTACATGTGAAAATCTGGTTGTCACATCTTCCTTAACGGAGGTCATCCCTTGTGGTTTGCTTTTTTGGACTAGAGGCTGGTGCAGCAGCATTGGACTCGAGAGCAGGGAGAGTCTCCCTTCCTCTATCTTTGGGGCCCAGAACAGAAAAAGAATGAGGAAATAGCCTAACAGTGGTTGACATGGAAGAATATTGGGCAGGGGTAGATGTCAGAAGCTGACAAGAAGGAAAGTTAGTTGGGAAGAAAGCAAGTAGGAAATAGAAGCAGTTGTAGTGGTAGGGGTGCTGCCCTGCAGAACTTTTACTTCCAGAGTTCCTCAGCAGTCTAGTAAATAATGGTGGTTTTCCCCTCTCCCTCCCTTGCCCCATGTGTCTGCATCTCATCAGCTGCTCATATATAGTTGACAGAAGATAATGTCTGGAAGCAGTTTATTCTGGTTGTAATATGTGGCTTCAGTTTAAGGAGAGCTACTCTGTTTACCTGAAATACAGACTTGTGCTAGTGATCTATTTGCAAGTGAATCATTCTATTTAGAATTTAGTATAATTGTTATTTTGCAATAGTATAGTTTGTCTTGTAAATCCAAGATGTAGTATTGTAATAATTTAACATCTGTATATAAGCAGTTGGATACTAGGAAACATCTGAATGGTGGTATAATGGTGTTGATTTTGGTGTTTGTTTTCCATCCAGAGAGAATTAAACCTCCTTGGATGAGTTGGTTTGTCAGAGCTTGCCATTTCCCCTGCCCCTCGGTCAGTGTTACCTCAGCGTATAAAATGGGCCTTTTTTTGGGGAACGTATTTAGAGTTATTTGAAATTAAAGATGTGTTCATGTGTCACAAAAGTTAAAAACTGTATAGCAGAGTATGAAGAGGGTAAAAAAAGATTGAAATGTCTGTCTGCAGAACTGGGTTCTGTGTGATGCCGGATGCTTCAGGTAGACTAGAATCTCAAAAGCTGAGCAGTTTCTGCTCACATATTCAGCATATCCTGCAGGTGAAAAACAGCAGTATGTTTAGTGCAGAATTTGTTGATGTGAAGTGTATGCATACTTACATACCTTTGAGTACATGTAATTATGAGGATATAGTAAATACCCCTTTTGGGGGGCTAAATTTATTTTTTATTCTGATTGTGGCAGGGATCTCATGGAAGAGTAATGTGATTGTATGCTTCCTTTAATCTAGAAGGCATATGCATCGAGGAGCAAAATGAGAGTTACTGCCAGCCCAATTTCTGATGTTTCCTGACATTGGAATAATTTGCTTTGGAATGTTAATATTTCTGTAATATAGTTATATGCATTTATTCCCTTACATAATTATGAAGGGTGTGCCAGTGTGTGTTGTCCGCATTTTATGACTATTGCAGTAATGCATGCTGCATAATTACTGACTGATGTTTTGTCATCTGTAATCTGAACAGTGACGCAGCAAGAAGTGCTTTATGAAGAAGAACTTATTAATGCAGTAGTTCTGGTCAGACAGTCCCTGTGATACAGGAGAGAATTCTAGAACCATTGTGAAGTGAAAGAACAGTTGTTGACCATAGCTGGTGAGGTATCTGAAATGAAACTGCTGCTGAAAAAATTTTTATAGGTGATGTTGGAACATTAGTTAAAAATGACTAAGAGGAAGAATGCCATCTATTGGCAAAATTTACAGCTTTTATTTTTCTTTTAATAGTGTCAACTCATACTGATCAATTATCAGAATATTGCAAGACACAACTTTAATTGAAACATGGTTACATCCCATGTTAAAATTTAGTTGGAGAGAGGACTTTTGAGAGACTCAATTAATGACTGCTGGGTTTTACTTGATTCAAGAGCTTTTCAGTAACTAGGTTGGGGTTTTGTGGGTTTGGATTTTTTTGAGGTTGTTTTTTAAATCCTGTGTAATATTGGTGTTAATTTCAAGCGAAGCTTGCATGTGAGCCACAGTAACCGCAAGGTTTATAATAGGGTATTTCTTCAAGGGAAATAGCTAAAAATTGCTCTAACTCTTGTGAGACCTGTTCCAGTAGGACTACAGAAGGAATATTCTGCCATTACTGTTTAATTCAATTTCAAGCATTAAATAGCTACATATACATAGCCATACATATGCATACTCTTTAAAAAAATTGCAGAAATATTGGCAGGCAGAAGTTAATATATTAGTTATTTGCATTTTAAATGTAGTATTAAGAAAATTACAGATTTGCTTAGGTTACGTCTTTAAGACTATATTTTTAACTGCAAACTTCAGTGCAAAACAATAGTATATAAATAATAGCACCAGCTCATCAGTCTCCGGTGAAAAATATTGGTGGCTGAATATCCTGCTAGGCAGAAGACTGTAATAGTTTGTGGTAAGCACAAGAAATGGTAATACCTAAGGGTAGATTTCATATTACCTTACAAAATGATGTGGCAGTAAAATCATAGACGGACTGATGAATTTTTGTAATCCAGGCACAGTGTAGCTGTTTCATTTCTTAAAAGCAGCGGCTGAATTATGCTTCAATTTAGAGAAAAGGAAACAGAAACTTCCTTAAGGTCTCTTATTGATATATGTGTCTTCAAGACTGTTTCTCCTGTGCTGTCCTGTAAGCACACAAACAACCAATTTAGACATTGACTATTATAATTTTGGATTTATTGGCCTTTCTTATATAGTATTTTCTGTTAAAACTTCTCAAGTTACTGTAGTGTTAAGTGACAAAAAAACCAGCTGTAGACAATAGTGTAAAATATCAAACTGATACTAACTAGTTTCAGGTGGAGTGTATTAGACTGAATTACATTTCAAAAGTGAGAGCTCCTGGTAGCTACTAATGTGCTTTTTGGCACAGAGAAAAACATGCCATATACTGTAACTGCTGAGAGGATTGCTTCGAGGCTTTTTTTCCCTGTGTATCTTGCTGCCAGTATTGTAANTGCTGCCAGTATTGTAACTAATTGAGCTGGTTTTGTATAGTGTGATTTGCAGAGTAAATCACTCTGGAAATCTCAAAGAAAATAGATGGCAAATGCTTCAGCTTTAATTCAAGAAAATGTATAAATTGTAACGCAGTATACTGACAGAGGGGAAAGGTTTCTGAAAGAAGAGTAGCAGGTTGAAGAAAAAATTGCACGTGAGGATAAATGCTTCCAGCTTTTATAAAAACTAAATGTCTAATTTGGTGTATATGATTTTTTTT
>WEIT01005203.1:10720-73783 GCA_013389985.1 Dryoscopus gambensis
ACCCCCCAGTGGCGGGGCACGGCCGTGCAGCCCCGCTCCCGAACAAAGGCTGCGGCGCCCATGTCGCGCCCTGTCGCGATAGTGGGGCGGGGAGACGCGGCTGCGAGACTGCCTGAGGGCGGGAACAGGCTGAATTACACGCGCTGGTGGGGGAAAAAAGCTTGTTAGTGCAGTAGCTGCTGAGCGTTACTACGCTCGCGGGGCTTGGAAAGCTCGGAGGCCAACATTTTCCTGCTGGAAGTTCAGGAATTCTGTGATGTGCTTGGTATTTCAGGCTGCATTTTCTGTGTTTTGTTGCACAATAAGCTTGTGCCAGTACAGAATATTCTTAAATAGGGGCTTTAGTTTTATGAGTTCCCCAAAGCTTTTTGCACTTGTTCTAAGGTAACCAGAAGCGTCAGTGGAAGAGGGAAAGATGCGCTGTGTAACACCTATCCTGTCAACAGCTACTCACCCAGAATACCAAATCTTCAGCTTTATGCATAGTAGAATGCTAAAGATCTTCAACTGAACATAATTTTGCATGTGACTTTGTTTAATTTTGCTTTAATAACACCAGTGAGACGACATTTGCAAATGTCACGTGTCTCAACAAGCCAAATTGCTAGGCAAATTGATTTTACTCTAATTTGATAACAAGAAATTGCCTCTGAAGCCGAGATTTTGCCTGCCCAGTTGCTAAACCAGGTTAACATAGACTTTTACAGGTGAATTATAAATGTCTAAAACGTTTAATTCAAACCAGAATGGACTGTCAGTAGCATTGCAAACAGTGACACTGTGATAATATTAGTAACAACGTATGTATATTGCTTTATAGTGCACCAGGTTGCTCTGTAGGTTTATGGGAATGGCTGCAGTCCTCATGGAGGGTTGGATATTGCTAGACTGGAAGATGCTGGCTTCAGTCTTTATGGCAACAAGAGTTTTCCATACCTGTGGCAATGGCTGGTGAATACTTAATGTGGTTGAAGCAGCACGCAGAAAAACCCCTATTTACATCCCTTCCCTAGACTCCAGCAGGTCATTTGGTGACAAAGCCCTGGCTACATCTGAAAGGACAATTTTGTTTTTGTTTTCCAGAATTCATTCAGAGTTACTTCTTCTGTTCTTCTGGTAACAATTACAAAAGTTTAATGAAAAAATAGTCACTGTTTCCACTTTGATTACAGTTGGGTTTGTTATTTCTTCTGCATTGTAGCAGTTTTGCATTGTAGGCCTTTCATTCAGTAAAACAAAATACTGTCTTTGAAAATAAGAAAGTTGGGTGATCAACCCGTGGTCAAATCATGATAGGATGCTTCACGGATAAGTTTACTATGTTAAATGTGCCTTTTTTTTTTCTTTTTTTTTTTTTTTTTTGGAAACCAGCAGATACATGGCAACTATCTGCCAGTAATTTATTTAGGTAATTTATTATATTTTATATAGTATGTTCAGACTTCAACTTAGAAACTATTTAGATTAGTTTCAACACTGGTCTTAGTTTCTAAATTAATGTTGCCATATCAGCCTAAACTCTCACCAGAACATGAAAAATTTTAGATAATAAACCTCTGTTGTTTTCTACTTAGTTATCAAAGGATGGGAATGATGGAATAATTTGTTAAAGGTGTAAAAATTTCAGTCAGTCACATGTTACTCAAGATACCTGTGTTGATTTTGTGACTTCTGGAGATTTTTTTTTTCTGGTACTATTAGACAAGAAGATTTTGAGCATGTACCAGGCCCTAGATAAGTTTATTTCAGTGTGCAATGGCAAGAATCAGTAGTTTTAAATTCCCAGAGTAGTTTTCCTAAATTGTTACAGTTATTGAAAAAAAAATTGCTTTTCGCCTTTTTTTTTTTTGTAGATGTGCCCACTTTGGGAATAGTTTTTACATTTTCAGCATCCCATAGATGCTATGACAGCACAGCTCTAATATCATAAACATTTTTGCTCATCCAGTTTTTACTGAAAATCTGTAGTTACTAAAAACCTTCTGTGATGAGTGGTTTTGTACAAGCCATATCTTCTAAGAAGCAGAAGGTGAACTTTAGGCTCGAGTTGCGTGTAGAAGCTGCTGCTGCTGCTGCACTGTGATCTCTGGGGCTTTGTGTGGGCCCAGACCTCTGCCCGTGGCTGCAGGGTCAGAATCCAGCCCTGAGCCTCCCTCTTCCAAACCACCCTTGCAACAAAACCTTTCCATTGATATGAAGCCAAATCCAGCTTAAGCTGAAAAAGATACAGCTCTAGCTGAGCAAATGGTGTTCTGTGCCTGTGTGCCCACTCTGACTTTATTTGCAAATCTGATTTACAGGCCGTGGCAGTGGGTAGTTTGGAGAACTGCAAACATACAAGCACGATTGAAAAGTCCATCGCCTGCTTGATAATTCCACTCAGCTATGCAGGTATTGGGGTTTTATTTCTGACTTTTATTCTGCGGTGCTTTTACAGAGACCCAACATCAGCAGCTGTGACAGAGACATCTGGGAGCGTTCCCGTGCCAAAGCCGAGTTGTCACGTATGTTCTGGCTCTTTAGCTCACCTGCCAGGCTCTAAGGCACCCGCGTGCCATAAAAGTTTTAAAGCACACCATGACTTGTGCTACGACTTATGTAGAACTTGTGCTGGCATTTTAAACTGGAAATACTGTGCCCAAGTCCTTACCATGAGTTCTCACAGTCTTAGGAGTCCAGCAGTATCACCGAGTGGAGGTGAAGTGTGAGGAAGCAGAGAGTGTTGCAAGGAAGGAGCCAAAGGAAATCATCAGGTGTAATGAGCCTGATCTTTCATTTATGGTGGTGTTTTATATTCCATGCAGAGCAAGGAGATGCTCTGTAGCCTTTACTTTCACTGCTGGGAAGAAATGATGTGCAGAGAGGTAAGAGGTTTCACACTGCAAACAACACTCTTCTGTTGGCATGGTCACACTGAGAATTTGTTTCCTTTGTGTGCTGGGTGAGCAAATACCTTCCTGTGGTACCTGTGATAGGATCAGTCCCTTCCCTCTGAGCAGGAGCAGGACCTTAAACACCAGCCACTGTGCCTCGCCTGCGGTGCTGGCAGGTGGACCCAGGCCACGAAGGTGTGACCACCTCTGGCTGATGTCACAAGCTGGTTTTTACTGACAGTCACAAACCCAAAGCTGAATATCACAAATGAATATACTTAGGAAGAAAATAAAAGATGATTCCCACCAAAGTCTTATTAATTTATCAAAAATGTACATATTCTTAGTAGCAGATGGTCAGTAATAGATGATAGATGGCCTCCTCTGTGTAAATTAATGGCTGTAATTCACTTGAGGGGATGTGCTGATGTCATAAGCTGCCAGAGTGCAGCTTGAGTGATTTATTAACAGCTGCAGAAATCCTAGACTGAATTACATCCTTGTATTCACTTAGGGTCTGCATATTTTTATTTATAAAATGTGTAGGTTTGAATTTCATGATTATTATAGGGCTCTCTTCTGTGACTCTAATACAGGGGCACAGTGAAGAAATGCTCACTATAGAAGCTCAGATGCCTGCCTGTGATTAAAGGCAGATTTTCTCCGCTGATGCATATCAACATCCTCCCTTTTCGTTATTTTTGAAATCAGCTAATCAATATCTGTAGAGGTTCACATTAAGTCCTGGTTTGGGTTTTGTTTCCCCCCCACCATCAAATAAAAACAATGTCATTATCTTCAGATACGGGAACCTCTGTCACTCAATGTTGTAGTCACAGCCTCTGCACACACTGGGCTGTGTCCAGCACAAAAAGATGGGAGAAGGTTGAGAGCTAAACAGGAACAAGTGCTATCTCTAATAATAACTGGATTTTGCTGTTTAAGAAGACAACAGACAGAGAAGGCTAGAAAAGGTGCCTGGAAACCAAAACTCTTTGTGTACAGGAAGAGACTCTCCCTGTTCAGGGAGAAAACTTCCTTTCCTCCATAAAATTCTTGAATGGTGAAGATAAAAATTTTCTGGCTATGGATCCTAGATTATCACACCCTTCTAACATGTGAACATATGCAAGCAAATGAAACAATATTAATTTCCATTCCTTTTTCCTCCTCCCCCCCAAAATAGGAGCTGATTAGGATGATATTAAATTCTGTTTCTCAAACAAGAGATACATTTCCAAAATGTAATTCAAGTTGCAGAGGAAGAGGAAAAGGGAGATGAGAATAAATTATGAAGAATTGCATGGCAGGAAGGAAGTCAGAATTCATTTGCAAATAACTATGCACATTACATTTGCTAAAAATGCAGAATTTCTTGAGAGAACTCACAGCAAATACTTGGATGCCAGTTAGAACCCAGTGAAAACCCTTCTGCTCTTCTCTCTTTTCTCTCTCCTCTGAGATTAGTTTTGTCTGTTGATAGTTAGATTTCACCAGTCCTTGGAAGAGTGCTGCAGTTATTGTCCTCAGCAAGGACTGCTGATTTGCTGTTGAGCAAATACTGCTTTGCTCCTGCTTTCCTTCACCAATGTCTGTCTGTCTGACCTGTCTCTGTGTAAGAGGTATGAATAGAAGGAAGGTGGTGTTTATACAGAAAACAAAGGTTAGAATTTGAAGAACAACAGGCTCCAGATATAGTTCACTGCCCTGAGGCAAAGCCTTTTCAATTCCTTATGAGTTTACTAATTTCAGTAAGCCTGTTACTGCTCTTACAGTGTCATGGGCAAAGCCCAATCACATCAGGAAGCCACAATGTTAGATATTATACAAGTGCACAGAAAGGTATCAAAATGTATTTTAAATAAAGGCGTGGGGGTTTTTTGTTTGTTTTGGTTTGAGAGGTTTTCTTACGGTTTTTTTCCTGAAATGAAATGCTGGCTTTTGGATGCTTTTAAAATTGCTTATGGTTTTGTAGTAGCGCATCTCTGGAAGCTTGACTCTCCTGGCTCACCCTTAACTTCCTAGGAACGTACAGCAAGCAGGTGACCAGCTGGACCATGGCCAGCCCGTGATTCGCAACTTCCAGGGCAGTTGGGAAAGCATCCTCCGTTTCCTCTTGAATTGTACCTGAATCCATCTCTTTCCTTTTCAAACACAGCTTAAGTGGGTTGGGCTTGCTTTTCCTTGTCTCTGTGTGTCTTTGCTTTGCTTGCTTACTTTGGACCCACTTTGTATGAAGGCTGCTATGCAAAAACATTGAGAGCTTGGCAAGTATCTCCCTTAAGCTGTATTGATCTCTGTGATTTTCATGCTTTGGAGGGAGGAGTTGTTACTGTCCTCCCAAAGCTCCGTTGTTACTCAGAGATTCATTATATTGGCATGAGTTTTTCGTTTTCTTTTGCCATACCAACAAGGAAGGCTGCTAATTCTGTATCTTTTTTATAAACAGCCTTTTCCTCCCTGCTCCCAGGCAGGCAAATCAGTGCAAGACTACATAGTCCCAAGGAGTTATCATACAGAGTATTTCTCCCTGTTCCTGATTATTCTGCAAGTTCTGGCACAATTTGTTCCACAAACAACAGCAAGATGCCTGGTGCTCTCAGTCCCCCAAGTCTTCTAAAATAGAGACAAAACAGAGGTAGTTGTTACAGCTGACCTAATCCTGAGTGGCCACTGGAAGAAACAATGGACTGCTTATCATCTCTCATGGTAAATAGTAGTGAACCAGGTTCTGCTGTGCAGACTTTTTGGGCTGCCTGGACCACACCTTTTAGAAGGGAGGAATTTCATTCATCCATTACAGACTGCTGAATCCAAAGAGAGGGTGTTTGCAGTTCTGTTACTGAACAGTCTCCAGCCATGTGAACAGCAGTGGGAGCCTGCGTGTCAAGTGATAGAGCAAAACCACGGGTTTCACCTTGCAAGCTTTGTTCTTGTAAAAAGTTTGGGTGGGTGCTCTTTTTTTCCTTGGAGGGAGTTGTTTTGGTGGTTTTTGGGTTTTTATTTTGGGAGGTTTTTTGATTGTTTGTTTTGTCTTTTAAAGTACAGGATCATGGAATATTTCCGATGGATACTGATCCGATTCCACTTGAGCATGCTGATCAAAGTGTTACTCATGTTACTATATTTATCTACATTACTTGTACTAATACACACCTGGAAAAAGTAATGTCTGTTTCTAAAATGATCCAAAAAGCAAAAAAAGGGCAAAAAAAGGACCCAGAAATGTGCTTGTTTCATGTTCATGCACTGACACTTTTCTGCTATTATCTGATTACAGAATCTAACAGTAGTTTCTTCTTATCACTGCTTTTGGATTTATTGGAGAGATATGTGGGTATTCATCCTTCTCCCTCTCCTACCAGAGCCTGTCAGGCCTTTGGCTTTTCCTGATGGAGGATAGTTCTCAGGTGTTTTTTGGTTAGGTTTGGTTTTTGTTTTGTTGCTTTGGTTTTTTTTTAAATTCACAGGGTGCTCAGTCCTTTTATGCTCCATCAGCACTAAAGAGTTACCTCACTGTAAGCACTGGATGCACATGCAAATCCTGTATCCCTTCTGACATAAGCCACGCAGGCACTTTGCCAAGAGTAAATCCCATGAGAAGGGCAGTAAATCAAGCACGATGTTCTCTTTTCCCTGTGGATACCTCAAGCCCCAGCTATTGTTTCCAGAGAGGCTGCCTTACCCAGCAATGGTGCAGTGACATGGATAATTTGTGCACTTGTAATTTTGACTTCATATCCCAAGGCTGGCGTAAGAATTTTTCTTTTCCTTGGGAAAAAAAAAAAACCAACGAAAAATGGAAAAAAATAAAAGGGGAAAAAATTAGAGCATTTCTGTCAAATGGCAAAAAATAAGGTTTTTTTTCTGCAGCATTCCCATCAAGCAAAATGGAGTTTATTTGTTCACTGCATGCTCAGAAAGGGGAAAAATATCTTCTACCATGTGATTACACATTTTGGAAGAATGCAAGAGGATTAATTTAGGGGAGGGAAGGATGAGGTATTAAAAAAATCTGTCCTTTTTTGCTTCATTTATCTGTTTTGGGGAAGAATAAAATGTATGAGCTGAAGTAAGTTTGGACCAGATGATCTAGCAACACCTGCAACAGTGGAAAATGTCTCAGGATTTAATATATGCAACTACTGAGGGTTATGTTGGTTTTTTTTCTTTTGTTGTTGTTGTTGTTGTTGTTGTTGTTTTTTGGGGGGGTTTTTTTGCATATCTGTTACATTGGAGGCTTGCATCTTATGGAGGTAGCTTTGAGACCAGTTTGGAAGGAAGCCAGAAAAAATCTCTTTCAAAGCCAGCCAATTTTTGTTAGACATTTGGATACAGTGCCAGCTATCAGTTATGTGGGAAAAACCACTTTGGTTTTATTTGATGTTGAAAGACATACAGGAATCTTGGTGTTCATCTGGTGACTCAACTCTTCAGTGCAAAGTATCTGGTCTGCTGTATCGCCCTTACAATTCTGCAGATGGGAGCGTCACACCATTTTACATGACGTTGGCCCTAAAACAGTATTTGATCAGCCTCAGGAGAGGTTCATGAAGGTCCAAGGCAATTTCACTCTGAAGAGGTGGAATTTTCAGTGACTTTCTCTTTGGTTTTTCAAAATCACTATCCATTTAAGGAGCCAAGCTTAGGCTGATTGAGAGATTGTCGCTCTGCTCTTTTGGTAATCAGAGATCAGTATAAAATGTCACTAAGTGGACGCTCTGTCTCTGTCTGCTTTTCAAAATTTGGTCATAATGCCCAGTTGCCTACTTTGTTTGTGTAATGGTGAGTTCTGCTAAAGTCTCTGTGATAAATAATTTGTTTACTCAGAGTGAAAGAAAAATAAATAATTTGTCTGTGCTTACTTTCGAGGCTTTCACTCAGTGTGCTTGTGATAAGTATGTGTATCTCAGTGCAATCGAATTACAGCTTGATGTCTTCCCTAAATATGAAAGAAACTCTTGCTGGACTCCAAAGAGCAATGCAGTAAATCTGCCTCAGTTATTGTCACTTCAGGAACTGTCATAATTGACCTGCTTCCTTGTGGCTGTAAAGCACATTGAAATATGTCACTGTAAAAAGCCTTTTCACTCTTCTCTCAGCTCTGTCTAGTGCTGAAGTATGGAAAAAAATAGCTGGTTACTGCCATGGATGTACACGGAGGTGGCTTGATGCCTCTGTTCTAAGCTATGGAAAGACCATGTTATTCCTGGAGGCGGAATGGAAGGCAAGAGATGGAAATTTTATCCGTACTCATTTTTTCATACAAGCAAGTGAGAAATTACCAACACATCTGGACTGGGCTTTGCCTTGGCAACAAGGTGGGTTTTTGCTTGAAAAGGTTTGGTTTGGTTGTTTTTTGGTTTTGGTTTTTTTCTTCTTTATGGACTCCATCCTGATGACTTTGGCATCTGTGTGAAACCGCAGAGTGGTAGATGCAAGAGGCAGGATTGCAAGCGCTGAAGTTGGTCAGTGGGCTGATACTTTTAAATGACAGAAGGATAGAATCAGAAAAAAAGGGAATGTAATGTGTTCTAGACATGCCTGCCTATTCTTCTGGCTTTGTTTTTCTGCAAACGGCACCTTCGTCCTGGTCAGTCTCAGAAGCTGTGTTTCCTCTTAGTTGTAACATTTCACTAGCAGTTTATGGAGGGTGCATTATGAAAACACAAAATCGTTCACTGGAAATGGTGCCATTAGAGGCTAGGGAAAGGCTGGGGTGACAGATTCCTCAATGCAGTTCTAGTTTTGCACATCAAACATTTCACTAATCTCCTGTCTCCCTCTGTTATTTCATTGTCTTTCTAATCTTCTTTTTTTATACCCTATCAGTAAGTGAAGTCTACACAAAGGTTTGCTATGTGACTTAAGAGTGTTTAAAAAGTGCATTGAGGTGAAGTAAAAGATGCTTCTGAAATTCAGCCTTTCACATTCTCCTCCTTTCCCTTTATTTAGAGAAAGAATGAACTTGTATCCAGCTTTCTAGATGAGCTGGAGAAAAAAGTTCTTTTTGATTTGCTGTAACTTTCTGATGTTCCTTCTCAGCCTTCTGACAGAAATAACCATGGTCATGGCAGTGCAGTGATAGGTCTTGCAAGATGAAAGCTGATTGGCCATTTTGGCCTTCTTGAAATTTTGGTGGGTTTTGAAGACCTGGAACACCTTTCTATGAGGGTATAGTTTCACCAGCAGGAGCAAGGAGGCCCCAGCGTGCAGATACTGCTTTAATGAAGCGTTGACAAAGAAGCAGCCTGTGCTCCAAGACTGAGGGCAGGTCTGGCTCACATGATTCAGGGTGCTGAGTCTGGAGCTGAAGGCCAGTTACTTATATGCCAAACCCATTTACTTCTTTGAAGAATTCCAAGATGCCTCTGAGGGGAGGTGGAGAGAAACAGGGAAACTTGGTCAGTGACACACCAGCACAAACAAGGAGTTTCCCTGTTCAGAGTTAGTGAGAACCTGGATGGAGTGATCAGAGTAGATGCTTGCCTACAAGTCCACACACAGAAAGCAAATCAGTTTTGCTTCTCCTGCTTTGCTGTCCTTTCTCATTCCCGTTACCTGAATGCAAAAGAATGTCTGATGATAGGGGAAATTTTTCTTGATTCTTCTGAATATTGATGGGAAGCCCCTTTTTCTTTTAAGGAGCTCTGGCTTCTCTAGTCAGTGTTTTTTCACACAAAGAGGAACATGAAGTGCCGACATGTCAGAAGGCTGCTTCTCCAACAGATGTCTACCAACATGAGAGGTCCCATCTGCCTGACCTGCCATGAGCAGAGAGAGGCTGCTCTCTCTCTCAGGGACTCAGAGCCCAGTTTATCAATACAGCCTTCTTCACATCCCAGCTACCCTGGAAAAATAACTACTTGCTGGCTGCCAGGCAGCTAATAAATGATTTGTCCCAAGAAAAGGCTGATAGGTTCAAATCTGTAGGTGACATGGCAGGGGGATGGCAGGGAACAGCTGTCTAGGTGGCTGCAGGATGCAGTGATTTTTTTAGGGAAAACTGAAGTCAGTTGGAAGGTCCTAGTTTCACTGAGGAACCTTGAGGGTAAGAGCAAGGTCTTATTAAATGTCTAAGTAGTCTGAGAGACTCTGTCTTATGTACCCACAACAGAATTCCAGGCTTGAGATCAGGCATTAAGGACTGCCTTGTGTTCCTGTGCATAAAAGGCACTGTGTGTAAGGCCCAGCTGCCAAAGATGTTGCTGCATGTGCAGTGTTGTGCTGAATGCAGAGATTACTGCACCTTCACAGCAAATCCTGAAGGTTTTCCTCAGCTGCCTCAAGAAATACAGCGACTTTATTCTTCACTTTGAAACAGCTTCTGTGCTGAAACTGAGACGCACAGAAGAGTAACCATTTTCCAGTCCAGCTTTGGTTTTGGTAGTGTGTTCCTCTCCTCAAGAAAGCCTTAGACCTGGTATGTAAGAGCAATGTCTTTAAAGGACTCCACGACTGAAATCAGAACTTGCTCTTTATTATAGCTCTCTCATAAATCTTGGTCTTCTTTTCATTATGGTTAAATAACATAAATTCGCTTTAACTTTTTCATAGTAACACCTAACATCTGATATAGGTATGCTCTTGGTTTCTGCTATCCTTTTTTGTCCAGAAAGTATATACACAGAACAGATCAATGCTTTCAATTATGTGGGTTTTTTTAAAAAAAATTAAAATAAGCTCCAGGATTCTATCTTACAAGATCCTACCCTCCCTCAGCTTCTTCGTGAGGCTACAGTCTGTGTATGATCCTCAGTCTGCCAGTACTGTTACACCCCATAATAATCATTAGCCTGTTCTCTAGGCTTTTATCCTTTTTATCCAGTATCCATCCATTAGGTGTAGCAGGCAGAGCTTGTAGGACAGGGTTGGCCAGTCTCAGCATCCTTGTCCCAAAGAGGCCGTTTCCCTGCGAAGCCCCCTCCCCCAGGCATTGTGCTGTCAGAGCTGCTCTGACCATCTGGCCGTGCTCGGGGTGGGCAGTGGACACCCCTTGTGAGGCTGCTACATCTTTGAACCCAAGCTCTGTGTATGGATTTCAAGCCATACCTTCTGCATTCACACAGAAATGCAGACACTTCTTTTGCATTCTTCTTCTGATTGCTTTGTGTTGGGGGTGGAATTTTAGATTACAAATTTGACAAGCAAGCAGCAGTGGTCTAGTTACAGTCCCTATTAAGCTTTTAAAAGCCAAATGGCCCCTCCTAAGTGAGAAGTCATCAGTACAGAAGCTAACTATTTGTTACTTAAACTAGACATAAAAAATGAAAAAAAATCCAAAACTCTCTTAGCTGTTCATTTTTCCTCATATGCTTGTTAAACTACTAGTAAGGAATTTGCAGGAGGGGCTCTCCTTTTGGTGTATTTTTCATCAGCATTTTGTAGCTAATGCCTAAGTGCTGTACTACTGAGTTGTTCTTCTAGAGCATGTCCTAGCTCATATTCCTCTCTGCTCTGTAAGGGAATGGAAACTCCACAAGTCATAAGCCAGTAATCTATTGATTGATGATATCAGACAGACACCACTGAGAAGGCGTTTTGCAAAATCCTGCTGCCCTAGTGTAGCTCTTCATCTGTCTGTTTCATGTGGGAAGTTTTCTCATATCTTGTGGGCCAGATGATCTGATTTTAATGTGAATTTTCCGTTTATTTTGAAGTGAAAAGGTTTTCTGAAGTGGAATTTTGCTGAGGAAATCTGTTAATGGACTGTGTTTCTGTAACCTCTCGTGGTGAGACAGTAGGTACAGACAGGACAGATTGACAAGGCCATTTTTATGGGGGTGAGGGCAGCCCAGTCAAACTTGCTTTCAAACAAGAGATTACTGGATCCTTGTTTGCTCTCCTGCTGTTTGCAGTCTTATTTCTGAGTCTACTCTTAGTCCTTCTATTTTAGGAGAGAATTGTGAAAAAGGTGATTCATCCCTCACTGATGCCTGACACCCTCTGACTCTCTGGAGCCTGGATAGTTTGTGTACCCTGTACAAAGTTGGGTGACTGCATTAGTTTCGTGGCTTCCTGTGGTCAACATTTGATCCTTTTGGGTCATCTCTCCCTGATTCCCTTGACTGTGGAAATACTGACATGCTTAGACATCATGGCAGGGACACATGTGTTCTCTAATGGCCTTACTTTTTGGCAAAAGACACTAGTAAACTTGGCTTACCTGTTTTGAATCTGTCATCTTCCTCATCTCAATGAAGTGAATTGAGGACTCTCAGTTTTTCTGTCAGCTCCTCCTCAGTGCTAGAGCCATTTTAAGGTAACAGTGAGACCACGCAGGCCATGCTGTCTGCAAGGTGTTGATTTTCTTGTTTGGGTTTGTTTGGTCAGCTATGCATTATCCTGCTGGCGGGACATAGGGCTGGACACAGATGAGGTCACCACAGCTGTCGGGAATGAATTAAGATTAGCAATTTGGAGAAAACAGCAGTCCATGCTTGTGCCACCTGAAGGATGCCACATGAACTCTGTGTTCTTCATGCTGCTTGTGCCTCAGGATTAGCCATGAACTTCAACAGTCAATGGGCAGAGTGTTTTCTTCAAGAAACAACTATTTGTGTTGTGCAATCTTTGCTGGCTTCTGGACTGCCAGAAGAAATGTGATGCATGATGTCCTAAATGGATTGATTCCTGGTTACCTGGAGAAGAGGAACTGATACTGCTGGTTACAAGATTGTCTGAGGTATCTGGGCTAACAAACTCTTCAGTCACAAGACAGGTACCAGAGAAGGATCTAGGGCTTTCCTTGAAAATTAATTTCTGGTGAAATGTTTTTTCCCTATCAGGCTGGTACCCTAATTTATTGACTTTCAGTTCATATTTTATGTCTATACTTGTTTTCCTTAATCCTTAAAAATGCAGATGCCTGTGTGTATGCATTTGTCAAGTTTCCTAATGCTCTGAACAGTGGGGACTTGGACATACTGCCTTCTGTGGAAAGCTGGTTCTTGTAATAAGTTCAAAAATTGTATTCGGTAACTGCTTAACATTCTCTAGTACTTAATAGGAAGATCCTGTTACCCTCCACAGGCTATGAACTTAGAAAACTGAGAACTAAATAGAGACCAGGGACTGTCCCAGTATTGACCTTCTGACTACCCATTTCTTGCTCACTGCCCCAAATTGCCTCTTTTCTATAGCAGAGCAACATGATGATCTTCCTTGCTCTCTGTGTTTCTGTGAGGACAAAAAATTACCAGGATATTTTAAATTAGCTCTTAATAAAGCCTTTCTGATTTATTGCAGACTCCTCTGGAAAGTTAAGCCTCCCATAAAATCCTGTAGCAGTGATTTGGAAATTTAATTATGTTTTTGCTTCAGAGGTTATGAAAAAAAATTTCTTTTTGAGGGAGGGGAAGGGAAGCTGAACTTTTGAAATCAGTCTCTTGGACTGAGGAAGGCCAGCTAGAGCTAGGTTCATGGATAAAACTTGTTCTTATGGAGCAAGGTTTCTAAGCAAAGAAAAAGACAAACTGTAACTGAGAGCTAGCATTCAAAGAAGCTCTTGAGGCCAACATCAGCAAAACGTTCGGTTTATTACCACAGCCCAGGCTCAGTTTGTTGTAAAATAACTGAGCCAAAAGAATATTACTGTTTACCTCTGTTAGGAATGCTAAGTATTAGTGCACACAATTGCCCATTCTGCATGGCGGTGAGGATGACGATGCACAGGCAGGACATTACCACCATCTCTATCCAAACCCATGAAAATCCCTCACCACAGAGTATTCACATGCAGGAGCTGCTGATACTGCTTTCAGAAGGAAGGATAAGTGTCAGGGGCTTGATCTGTCAGCTTTAAGACCAGATCTTTGCCCTTTCCACCCCTTCGATGCCATTCAGCAAAATAGTGCCTTTTAAAAGCTTTATTCTAGCCTTACATATTTACCTGCAGCCACACATCAAAATCAATACCTTCTCTTTAGAATTCATCTGATGCATTACAGTACTGGAGAGAATTTCCAGTGGGAACACTGGGAAATTGGAGATTAGTTTCCAAGTAAATATCTGGGGTCTGGTGCCAGAAGGCTGTTCTAGTTTCGTTAGGAAAATTTAATAATTTTTTGCTTTTGTGTATGTCAAAATCATAACTGAATGATTCTTGCTTCTAAAACAATTTGACTGAGATCCTTTTCTCTTTTTTCTCTCAGTGGCAGCTTCTGGAGTCTTTCCACTCAGGTTGTGGAAAAACCTGGTCTACTCAGGCTGCACAAGACCAAATGCATTCCCCATCTTGGTCCCCTGGGTCATCAGAGCTCTTCTTTGCTTTGTTCCTCCTGATGCTTAATCCAACCTGCTGTGCAAAGGAGGCTGCTCTAATTGTGTTTGCTCCCTACACAAGTTTTTGTGGTAAACAAAGGTTTTGCCACTCTTTTCATTATGCTAGAAATCTTAACGAAACTCTTCCTCAACTAATGGCTTTTCCCCCCCCAACAATTTGGGTCCAGCTGTTCACTTAACAAATAATGGTGTTGCTCTTTTCTTTTAGCACCCTCTAATAAACCAAGAGTAAATTACTGACTGACCTACTTACTGGGATTGCTTAAATAATCCTCAATATGGCAGTATAATTTGATGCCTTAAAATACAGGGCATACAAGTTGCAATTTAAAAGAAGAAATATTGGATGTTAACATAAATGGGTAACATAATAGCCTGAGGAATATTATGTTTCATATCTAAGGTTCCCCTCCCCTTTTTTCCCCTTCAGCAACAGCATTTTGTTCTCCACTCTTGTACATGAGCTAATTCCTGAATTTCTGAATGAATATTTCACTCATTTCTGAATGGGTGAAATACTAATGGTCTGGAGCTAAAATAAGAGATGTGTTTTCTATCTTTAATAGGTATTATGTTTTAAAGGGAGAATAAAATGCATGCTTGCATTACACCATTTCTTGCTTTGTGCATTCCTTGTGCATCTCTGAGCAATACTCCATGATGGCCCATTTAAAGAAGAAGAAAAAATATTTCAGGAATAGTGGGCATCACTAAGGTACTGAATTTTCTTTCTAAAAAAGGTGATGGAAATGTTTCAAAGTCAACAGTCAGGCAATCATCTTCCTGATTTAGCAAAACATTGTACTTAATTCTACCTAATAAGCATTTTGTGTTACAGATTGATGCTTTAGCACTGAATCTCAATTTCTTTAGATCCAGAATGTCAGAAGTCTATAACCATATTTGTCTGTTTGGGGCCATTTCACAGAGTCACAGAATGGGTCAGGTTGGAAGAGACCACAGTGATCTAATCCACCTTCCCTGCTCAAGCAGGGCCATCCCAGAGCGCACGGCACAGGACTCTGTTCAGATAGATCCTGAATGTCTCCAGTGAGAGGGAGCCCACACCCTCTCTGGACAGTCTGTCCCAGCACACAATGACCCACACAGTAAAGAAGTTCTTCCTTGTGTTCAGGTTAAACTTCCTGTGCATCAGTTTCTGCCCTTGCCTCTCATCTTATTGCTTGGCACCATCCTCTTGGCAACCTCCCTTCAGATACTTATTAACACTGATGAGGTCTCCTCTCAGTCTTCTCTTCTTGAGGCTGAAGACCCAGTTCCTTCAGCATTTCCTCGTGAGATGTTCCAGTTGCTTAACCCTCCTTGTCACCCTCCACTGGACTTGTTCCAGGAGCTCCATGTCTCTCTTGTCCTGAGGAGCCCAGAACTGGACACAGCACTCCAGCTGAGGCCTCACCACAGCTGAGTAGAGGGGCAGGATCATCTCCCTCGACCTGCTGGCAGTGCTGTTCCTAATGCACCCCAAGACACCCCTGGCCTTCGTGGCCACAAGGGCACTGCTGGTCATGGACAGCTTGTTTTCCACCAGGCCCCCAAGGTCCTTCTCCACAGAGCTGCTTTCTAGCAGCTCCACTCCCAGCACTCCCTGTGCTGGTGCATATAGTAAGTAGGATATGAGAAAAGGTGCTATCCCCTCAAAAGTCTCTGCTAAATTTTCTTCTTAGTTGCAACCTTCTTCCTTTTATGTTGATTTCAGTCCTCATATTATAAAATTTTAACACTCTACTGCTTGCCTACATAAATAATTATCAACTAACTTCAAGTTTCATATATGACAAAGTTCCAGTTCAAATCTTGACAAGGATGGATCTACTTTTGATTATTTCTGCATAGGCATGGCAAGCTCCCAGTGGTCTCTAACCAAGAGACCTTCAAAGCAGTTGTATTCATCATGATTCACCCTGTTTATTATAATAGAGTTTGGCCTGAAGTTCCTGAGCATGGCTGAATTTCAGAGCTGCTGAATGCATGTCCTGGTCATTACTTTGAATAAGTTATTTCATTGCAAATCCACAAGTAAGGGGATTTCTAATTTCCACTTAGTTGCTTAAACAACTTCTTAGGATTTGGGCCTCACTGAAGACTTCCAACAAATATGTGGTTACTGGCAAACTAAAAGAAGTTGCAACTTCAGCTCTGTAGAAGCCTATGCTCATACCTACAACCTTGGGTTAAACAAGGACCGTTTATTACACAATTAGGAATGCTCTCTATATACGTTTCTTTGATTTCTGTTCTAACATGGACAAGTGCCAGACATTAAAAAAATAATATCTGATCCAACATACTTTATTCTACCAGAGGAAGAGCTTTATTGAATGAGAAAAATCTCCACAGGAAACTGAGAGAAAACAGAGCAACTTGGAGTGGTTAGAAAAATGTGTCAATCCTACCTTAGCAACGTTGAACAAAGAACTGGGAACATCTGGATTCAAATGAAACGCTTGGTCACTTCAGTGTCTGTGGAACAAGACTAAAAATTACCTAGTGACAGTACTCAGCTTCTGGTTCTAACCAGGCATTGCACTTACATTCAAACAAGACAATGAGGAAAAAAGAAAATAAAAGGACTCAAGAAAGAAGAACTTGGCTATGCTACAGAGGTTTGATGATTACCTGGTGGTAGCTGAAGTATGTGAAAAGTTGTGGAGCCAGGTTTGTTTACCGGATGTCTTACAGAGGAATTAGAATACAGCTTCTCTTGCCTAATTTTCAGACCTATATACTACTGTCATGTTGTCTAGGAGACTGATGAATTATCTCACAAAGAAAATGATGAAAGCATTGTTATGACACATGTAAGACTGGACTGATAAAGCAGTAGACAATATTACAGAAGCAATTGGATATTGACCCTATATGAGGATGGACTCGGTAGATTCAGCAATCTTTATTTCAATAGTGGAGACCAGGAGGGAAGCAAAAATGAGAAATTAATAAAATGCATGTGATGCCACTCAGCTGCATTTTTCCATCTGCTCGGGATCCCAAGTGTTTAGTCAGCATTACTGGCAGAGGTTTATTGTAACACTTAATTCTTGTTCACTGAGAGGCACCACAACACTTGCTAAATATAAGTGCCAAAGCTGCAAAAATAGGAGGGAAGAATGAAATTCAATAGATTCTTTGCCTTAACAAACACTTCTTGCCTGCTCTTTCCAATCAATTTATTCTGTAATATGATCACAGAGGGATCATGGTTAGTTGTCCTTATAGTAAACACTGCAAAGTATGTTAAGTTTTTGGCCTTCTCTCTCTCAGTGTTTGACTTCAGAGGAACTCCATGGAGATATTCAAACTAACTGCAGAATAGCAGGTGTAAATTAGCCTGTATGAATCTTTATGCTGCGTATGCTTTAGGGTTTTCAGGATCTGGGCTAGCTCTTTTAATACTCCATGCTATGATGACATTGGAAACCCACCCGTTTTCAATCTACATGTAAGTGAGGTTTCCCTATGGCATGGCCAATTTGAGCTGGATTGTGCTCACCTGTTTGGTGTTCCATGGTGAATGTCTGGTGTTTGTTTTAGCACCATGAGGTTCTGGAAAGCGACTGCAGAATCTTTCATTGCATCACCCTTTCTTATGCAGCAGGGTGTCTCTAAATTTAACAGGAAACTCAATTGAGAAGTGTTTCTTCAATTTGGAAAGAAGTGTTGAAAGAAAAGAGAAGCAGAGGATTTCCTCAGCAGTATCAGGAGCAGGGTTTCTCCCAACACTTGCATGGTCTACTGAGACAGGTTCCTTCTTAATTTCCATTCCAGAGGTCAACAGGTGGAAGATCATGTCTCTCAGTGGGAAAACCTGCTCTGAGACACTCCTTCCCAATGGTTTGAAAGGGTGTGGTTGTTTATGCAAGTCCCAGCAAGTCCCAAGCACTTCTTTACTTGGCTGGAAATCCTCTTGAAGTCTTCAGTAGTAAGGCAATGCTCTGCCTGAGAGGGAGCAGGCAGAGAACACAGTGTTCAGAGTATTTACAAATTTTTCAGGTCTGTGGACAAGATAAATTAATGCACTGGGAACCAGAGAAGAATTGCAAGGGAAAAAGAAACACAAATCAAATAGTCAAGAGACTCTGGTTTCATATTTAGTCTGTAAACTTGTCAGGATGTCCTGTGGGCTCATTATGGCTCCAGTGGTGTTTCCCATTATATCACACTACAGTCTAATTGAACATAGAGTGTATATAATTCTCAGGACACTTTAAGGGACCTAAACCTGTACTTTTTCTGTCTATTGTTTTTCTTTTGGGCAGGCTTTATGAATAAATTGTGAGAAGAAATATTTCCTTCTGAGCCACTTGTTTTGTACTAGCAAGAGAAGGCGGCCTCATTTACTGCTCAACAAAGGATGGCTCTGCAGTGAAGTGTGTGTCTTGACAAATCAAAACTATGCCCTGGCAAGGAATTGCTCCTAAGAGGTGGGTGTAGAGGCCCTTAAGAAATGCATGTGTTGGAAAGACATCCCCATTGCCACATGGACCTACGGGCATAATGGCAGCTGGAGTCAATGGCTACATTATGCAGGATGTTTGAAAGAGCAGCATCTCAAGGATGAACACAGGAAGAAAGCTTGGACTGTGCAAATCATTTTGTCCAACAGACGAAGCCCTAAAATGTTATTGGAGCATCTGAAAAAGGAAGAAAGTCTCTAAAATCAGGAGAGATAGAAGTGTTTTTCCAACCCACAGAAAAGCAAAAGTTTTTTTCTGACCCACACTTGTCTTCCTGAAGTAGCCAGTCTGAAACCTTGTGCACATGGCTTCTAAAAGCCCTGGAAACTTCAGTGCCTGCTAGTTTGTGGAGATGAAACAGAGCATTAATTTGGTAGCCTTTAAGAGTCTGGCTTGGTGTCAAAGATGTTCTTCAGTGTGTTAGGAGGGAAATTTGTGTTTGCTGTCATCTAATCTCTTTTGCTCAACAGTCCAGTGATGTCATTTAAGAGATGAGAGGAAATGAAGAGTGTTTGGTCTTTGTGCTGATTTTGTCTGGAGTAGAGTTAATTTTCTTCTCAATAGGTAGTGTGGGTCTGTGTTTTGGATTTGTTCTGGAAACAGCACTGAAAATTCAGGGATGCTCTAGTTGTTGATCTGTTTTTACACAGAGCCAAGGTGTTTTCTGCTTCTCAGACCACTCCACCAGCGAGGAGGCTGGGGGTGCTCAAGGAGTTGGGAAGGCACACAGCCAGGACAGCTGACTCCAACTGACCAACGGGATATTCCAGACCATATGGCATTGTGCTCAACACATAAAGCTGGGGGAAGAAGAAGGAAGGGTTGGATGTTTGGAGTGATGACTTTTGCCTTCCGAAGTCACCATTACACGATGGAGCCCTGATTTCCTGGAGAAGGCTGAACACCTGCCCATGGGAAGTGAATGAATTCCTTGTTTTCTTTTGCTCGTATGCGCGTGGCTTTTGCTTTCCCTAATAAACTGGCTTTATCTCAACCCACAAGTTTTCTCACTTTTACCCTTCTGATTCTCTCCCCCATCCCACTGTGGGGGATTGAGCAAGTGGCTCTGTCTAGCTGAGTTGCCAGCTGGTGTTGAACCATGACAGTCTCAGATCCAAAAAGATATTTAATCTAAGAACTGGGAGGATAAGCCACAGGGTCCAAAAATGTTAGCGTATGGGTTTTGTATATTCTGGTTTTCAAAAGGACATAATTTTACATCTTGACAGTTTGATATTTTAAATCACCTCCAAAAATCCTTGCTTCAGTATTGTATTTGTACCTTTTGAATGGTCCCTGTTGATGTTTCATATCAGTAGAAAATTGGTCTTTGGAGAAAGTAGAAGCATCTGGATATAGAACACTATTAAATATACAGTATAGCAGAAGCTGGGCGTACTCTGCTTATTTTCAGTGCTGCTCCATTTCATTTGAGACCATGTACTTAGCTGAATCTGGAAATCTGTTTTCTGGGGGCTGCACAAGCACCAAACTCCTGTTCTGAATGGCTGCTAGACCTCAATCTTTCTGTCTAAAAAAAAAGTTGGAGATAAACAGGGAGGGAAAAGACCAGTTTCAAAGATGTGCAGAGCCGGGCAAGTCTGATCCTTACTATGGTGATTTGCCAACTTGGCCATGCTGCTTCCTCAAACTCTCCAGGGAGCAGGGCAGTTACCAGCCTCTGCCAGAGTACAAACGCTGCAGCTGCATGCAGAAATGCAACAAGTCAGGCAGCAGGCAGGAGATAGGGTGAAAACGGCAGTGCTTAATTTGAACTGACAGCACTTGATGCAACACATCAGGAGCTGTAAAGGGACATGAGGCATTTCTCTTTCGCCAGATTGCTGAAGTCAACTTGGATAGCAGATGCTCCAGCTAGCTTACAGAGGCAGGATAGAAAAGGTCTTGCTTTCTCACAATATCAACTTGCTAATTCTACTGTTTTCCTCCAGCCTTCTCAGCTTTCTCTTACACTGCACTGAGACTGCTGTGATTTTCATACGGAAAAAATGAAAATATACAGTCCTAGTTCTGCATCGCTTTTCCTACAGAGGAGCAGGATTGGCAAGAAATGGTGATTAAATATTTGCACTTTCTCACTTTCCATTTTTTTTCTGGAGTCAGCCCACACCTGCACACATGCACATGTTGAAAGCCAAAGCTGGATGTGCGGTAGTCAAGGTTCATACCATCCTTTAATTTTGCCTTGTGCAGTCAGATTATACTCAATGGTATGATGCAGAATCCTTCTGTGGGGAACACAGCAGTGGCAATCCTATCAATCCATTGGCAGGAATACATAATTTGGAGCCCTGCATAAACCCTGGGTCCCACAGGAATCTAAATCTGACCTGTACAGCATAAGGAATTGCTACACTTTAAAGAAACTGAAGCAACTGCAGAAGGCTCAAGTGCTGACCTTCCTCTGTTTTGGACCCCGGCTGCCCCAAGTCAAGGAATTCCATCCTGAGCCTGCCAATTAATATATATTCATACTGCTTATTGAAAGAGACAACACTCTGGCTATTAAATCTCATACTTGCTGATGGGTTTGATGTTGTTGCTGTGGCTGTTAAGCAAAATAACAAGTAATTTTTACTTTCTTTTTACTTCGTTCTCTAGGAAGTTGTTTTAGCATGTTCAAGTTGCTTTTGGTATCATGGGTTGACTAACCTCTGTGCGTTACTGTTATTCCAGTACAGCCTGGAGAAAAACTTGGGTTTGGGGTGCCAAATAGAAGGCACTGTATGTGCATATTATCTGCTTCTCTGCAGTGCTTTGTTTGTGCAAACTTGCTCTTGAAAAACACAACACGGAGAATGAGAGGAGAAAGTGAGACCGAGAATTCAGAGCTGTGGAAATTACCAGTCAGCTGAGCATTTGTTCCTGTTCTTGGTGTCTTGGATGGCTTGGTCTTGGATGGTTTGGTTTTTTGTTTTAATCCATGAAGACTGTAGTAAATGAGAAAGAGGCAGTTCCTTTGTTTCTGCTGTTTGCATCAGTATGCAGCTATTGGAAGGAAATGCTGCCATTCCCTGAGCATCCCGGCTAAACAAAAACCTTTGGAACAAAGTGCTTAGAAAGGGCAAACAAGAAGCGTGAGCTTGAGGTGGGGTGCGTGTGTGAACACTGGTGTTTAATTTATACTGATATTTCTTCTGCCACCTAGAAAAGAGTTAAACGGCAGAATCACCTGATCCGCTTTTCGCCTCCCGAGGTTGTTCCTTAGAATTAGAAATACTTTCCTGTCCGCTTTTGAAAGAAACAACTTCAAAACCTTTGTGGCAGGAATGGCATCATGCTCTGCACAGCCCGGGTTCAGCAGGACCGAGATGCAGCCACCATCAGCAAGACAAAGGCAGAGATAATGAAAATGGGAACTAACCCAAAGAATTAAGGGGACCGAGCAGCATCTGATGAGAGCTGAAAGGAAAACCCGGCTGGTGTTTCCGAGCACTGTTTGGTCGTCTCCACTGCAAGTGACCGGTTCCATTGCAGGATGCCAGGAGGTGAGGACGGGACAAGCAGGTCCCTCCGCAGAAGGTTCCATATTAGTCACAGCATAACGTGCTTCTGGCCAGCTACAGGAGGGGAAGGGACATTAATGGAGCTTTCTTTCTCTTTCCCCTCCGGCAGAATTTTGCAGAGAGATTGGAAATGGGGGGAAGGAGTTAATCTCTGTGCAGTCAGACTGTGCCTCCTCCCCGCTATTTTCTCCTCGACTCCTCTGTTGTTGCTGCACTGTACTGCTCGGGCTGTGCTGCCGATGGAGCAGCTCCCTCATTGCACTGCCCAGGCACAAACACCACCTGCTCCAAAACTCAGGCGATTTACTTTTTAAATTACCAAAAAAAAAAAAAAAAAAAAAAAAAAAAAAAAAAAAAAAAAAAAAGAAAGAAAAAAAAAGAAAAAAAAAGAGGAAAACGAATCATAAAAGGACTTATTTAATGTACGCTAGCAGTTTGCTTTCCTCTTCCCTTAGGATTCAGCTTTTTAAGTCTCTGTGGCAAAGCCTCAGCCATTGCTTTCTTGAAAGCACTCCCAGACACTACTTCTGCTGCTTCTGTGCATTCCTAAGCAACAGCCGCCACCACTGTCAGCTCTGCCATGAGGATCATTCTGCCTTCCCACTACTTCTTTTATAAGCTCTGCTGCTTTCAGAGATCTGTGTGACTGTTCCCATGGGGCTACTGCAGAAAGGCACAGTTACCAACTTAAATCAGAAAGGATCACTATTATTGCCTGACTCCACCCTTCCCATCTAACAGAGGGCACAAAGCTTCTTGCTGGAAGTCTTGAGTCGGATCTTATAACCTTTGGCTGAAGAATAGAATTGCCTAGATATCTGTCTCCTCCAAGAGAGGATAGCAGAGCAATTTCTGGATCAGATCAGCAGTTTGTTTTCCCTAGAATCATATTTTCTTAGGTGCTAAAATAATTAACACTTCAAAGGCAAATGATAAAACATTTTACCTGCAAATTTGTAGATAGGGTGTGGATCATAATACTTTTGGATTCTGACATGAGCTACTTCCTGACAAGAAACAGGAATGGTACTGTATAAAGTAAGATCTCAGTACAGAAATTTGGAAGTTGCTGAAGTCCATCGTGCCAGTGTACACATTATTATCTATCCTTACTTTGTGCAGACTTACCCACAACATCTGACCTAAGCAGTAACCCCTGACTCCCTTGAAAAGTGCAGGTAGGATGTTTTTGTCCATTTTCACATCGAGGGTATGCTGGAACTCCCTATTTTCCAGTATGACTGCATGTGCACACAGCAGCCTGCACTGTGCTTTTCATGTAACAATGTCACCTCCTCACCACTTGGCCCTGTGCTGGTGACAAAGTCAGAGTTTTTATTTTAATATTTAAACTGCAAAAGCATTATTCTTTCAAGAATCTCTGAACATCAGCAATTCTAAACTCTACTTAGGATTTCTTATGACATATCTTGATTGCAGTGTCGTCTTTTGGAGTTTATTTCAGAGGTGTCTGCAAGTTCAAAATTTTCCCAAGTACAAGCATGCCCCACTTAGCATGAGGGGTATCTGCTGTGCCTGTAGGGCAAATTACTGAACTGAATTTGGCCCAGAGGCATAAACCAGTCTCCTGTTTCCCTTGCACAGTATCAGAAATATAATCACGTAGCCCTGTTCCTAGAACACTCCTAGACAACACAAGCTCTGCCAATACGATCCCAGTTTTAACTGAACTGTGAAACCAAAGAGCTGTTGAGTGACACAGAGGGTGGTGATAGTACCAGAACCTTGTAGAAGGCTTATTGACTTTTCTCTGCATCATTTTATTTTCAATTACAGAATCAATCTAATCTAGAAAACCATTGTAGGGATATAGTCTATTCATTGACAAAATCAAAGCGTCGACTAACATGACTTTAATTTTAGGACCAGCAATAAACTTCTCTATTTAACACTGGGTTTAGTTTTACCCTTTGAAAACCAGCCATGCTGGCCTCTTGCTTTTCACAAGGAGCTCAACTTGCCATGACCCAAAGCTTGAGTCTTCTTTAGAAAGAAGAAAAAGAAATATTTTTCCTTAAGAGGAAAGAGAATAGTGTTTTTTGGTGACGCTTGAAGTCATATTGCATCATCTTGCAAAGCATGATGGAAAGGGATGTGTGACTCATTCCCTTTTTTCAGGGCCCTCAGACACAAAATATTCATCTTATGTTATAACACCCTTTGCAAAGAGGTGTTCCTTATTAAGAAAAGGATAAGGTGAAGTTGGTAATGTAAACTCCCCTTACCTGTGGGAATGCCACGGTTTGTGCCAAACCTCAGTGAGTTCAGTGACTCTTGGGGTGAGCTGGGAAATGTGTGCTTACTTCAGCACTCATTGAAACACAGCCCATCCCTGTAGCTTCAAGGAGTCATAGAGGACTGGGTCCCTGGAAAGTGAGCTACCCGGGGACAGGCAGCATAAATGTCATCAGGCACGAGCTCAGCCCCCACACAGTAGCAGTGATCCTTCCTGAGCTGACAAGTTGTTGGGTTTCCATGGCAGTTTAGGCATGCTCAGATTTCCACTCAAGTCTTAAAACTTTGCCTTGAAAATCTTAGAATTTGAATCTATGGATTAGCTCTGTCACTTCTCATCATTAACAGGAAGACAAAAGAATCACATTCTCATTTTCCCTAGCCCAAAAGGCTGCCAAAAAAAGTTTCTCAGACAACAGCTCTTGTTGTGAATCGTAGCTCTTGTTGGCCACAGAGAATTTCTAGCAAACAAGGGGGGAAGCCATGGTGAAAAAGCATATTGACATAGTTTGATCCCTTATTGCTCTCAAGTGCAGGCTGTGCAACAATTAATGTGTGCTTTGGGCTCCATTTTACACCAGTGATCTCCACCAGTAACACAAACCTTATCATTAGGTATGGGTATCTTATTGTCCCTCCTCCCTGTTCTGATGCTGGTGGTCTTTGAGTCTTCCTTGGTTAATGAGGCCTTTACATTTTTGAAGTGTTGTCTCCAAAAGTGAATTCCTTCCAGAGGGACTACAGCAGATTTGGTTCTGTGGTAGCCTCATCGCGCTTTTATGACTGTCCCAATGGCTGGGGAAAGGACTTAGAGGAGTGGCTGATTTGCATTTGTTTCTGCAGAGCTGTTAAATTTCTTAACAACATTCTTAAACTAAGACCTAATTCAGTTTGCACGTGGTATCCAAGGGAAAGGCATTTGGGGCATTTCCAAATACTAAGGCTGTAAATTTTATCACTGAGCACAGTAACATGGGAGGAAAGGAGAGAAGGAAGGTGGGGCTGCTGCTCTGTTGCTTTTGTTGATGTCTTCTTCTGGACACAACAACCAGAATGCTGCGAATGGGGAGTGTATTTGTATATTTGTCTGCCTGGCAGCACATGCCAGCTTAGAGGTAAGAAACCATGGCAGGGGGGTGCAAAATAACTTAAGCCACAGAGCTGGTCAGTGCAAAAGTCCAGCTGTCTAGCTTTCTGAAGCCAGAGAGGTTAGTAATGCTGCCTGGTGAAAATCCCCTGTCCTGAAGGATAGCCATGGGGGTCCTCATGGATCACAGTACAATCTGGTGTCCAGAAACACCCTGCTACTAGAGTAGCTCCAGGGTCTAATCATCATGGATATCCCACATGAGGTCCTGATCCCTGTTTGCCCACACAGGTTTCAGACAACACTAACTCTGAATGTGTGGCTGCTGGATGGGACTGTCCATTGCCCAAAATGCAGGCAAGGGAGTGTATACCTGCCCCTTGTTCACAAATATTTCAGCTTCAGTTACGGGTAAAGGGGACTTTGAACTGAGACATGAGTCCATGAACTGGAGCACCTGGCAGCTTCTCCCATACTGCCAACTGTGCTGCAAGGTGTGCTCCTGCTGCAGCAGGGCTAGCAGAAGCCTAAGGATGGTGGTATAGTAGGCTGCCCCAGGAAGAATTAATGAATTTTGCCCACCTGAGTCCATAAACTTGCCTCTGTAGAATTGCTACATTGGTTTTAATCATTCAGTTTCAATCAACACTTACAAATTAGGCTGAGGAGACTTATTCTTGTATATACATCTCACACCTCTCTGTTCTGCAGCATATTAGAAATGGAAGATGCCTCTTTATTGTATCTCAGAAGGATGTTTTTATTACTGTGAGATGGTCTGAAGATGACAGTAGCTACATAAATGAGAGGATATAGACCTTGCATTCATGTATGTGCATATTCATCACAGAATCACAGAATATATCAAGTTGGAAGGGACTCCAAGGATCATCAAGCCTGACTCCTGGCCCTGCACAGGACACCCAAAGAATCCCACCATGGGCCTTGAGAGCATTGTCCAAACGCTTCTGTAACTCTGTCAGGTTGGTCCTGTGACCACTTCCCTGGGGGAGCTGTTCCAGTGCCCAAACACACTCACTCTGGGTGAAGAACCTTTATTCTAATATCCAACCTAAACCTCCCCTGACACAGCTTCAGGCCATTCCCTTTGGTCCTGTCACTGGTCACCAGAGAGAAGAGATCAGTGTCTGTCCCTCCTCTTCCCTCACGAGGAAGTTGTAACTGCAGTGAGGTCTCCCCTCAGTCTCCTCCAGGCTGAACAGACCAAGTGACCTCAGCCACTCCTCATGTGGCTTCCCCTGAAGGCCCTTCACCATCCTCATGGCCCTCCTTTGGACACTCTCTAATAGCTTTATGTCCCTTTTATATTGTGGCACCCAAAACTGCCCCCAGCCCTCGAGGTGAGGCCGCCCCAGTGCAGAGCAGAGTGGGACAATCCCCTCCCTTGCCCAGCTGGCGATGCTGTGCCTGTTCCCCCCCGGGACAGGGTTGGCCCTCCTGGCTGCCAGGGCCCTGCTGACTCAGATTCAACTTCACATAGAGCAGGACCGGCAGGTCCCTTTTAACAGTGCTGCTTTCCAGCATCTGATTCCCCAGTCTGCCTGTGCATCCAGGATTGCTCATATACATGTGTGTTGATATATAGGCAGTGTTAAATTTAGATCTTATTTGCCACAGACTGATCTAGAAGCACTTTGGAAATTGGAAGTGCTCCAACCCTCTTCCTCCTACACACATATTTACATATGCCCTGGCAGTGGTGTTCTTTGGACCCTCAGTGTTACATACAGGTTTGTAAATGGGGAACTGAAGATGCTAGAGCAGGAGAGACAGTAGGAAATAGAAGCCAACATCTGGAGGGGGACTGATCACAACCCAGGGACAATCCTCTCCACTGCTAAGGGTGGCGTGAGATCTCTATAATCCCACAGTTCATCCAGTTCAGCATGACTAAAAGATTGCCCTCATTATTGTTTAACTTGATGTCATTTGGGATAAAGGCACATGGAGAGTGAAGTTCACAGGGTATGGAAACATAGGCTGAGCCCAAAAAGTAACCTGTTGCCACAAAACCCCTCTGGCCCCTCAGCAGTTGAGTTTTGTGCACGTTATCACCCCTGCTGCCCCTCCTGAGGACACAGGATTCTGTGTGACCAGAGCACAGCCAGCAGTAGCATGGCTGCAGGTCAGGAGTGAGGGGAGGAAGGCTAGTTCTTCAGTTCTGAGCTTTGTTGACACTGGCTTGTATTTTACCAAGATTGATGTTTGGACACTAATATGCTAAAGGAGAGGCAGGGCTGGTTTGACAGATCCACACTTGTGTTACAATGAAATTCCTGGAGCAGTGAAAATTTTCAGCCATGCGGAAATCTTTTGATGTTGCAAACTGTGTTCAGAATGGCAACACTTCTTCCCAGAGCCCATAGCCATAAGCATGTGGATATTGACTTTAAGCAGAGATGGGATGGCACTTGGTGAAGGTTTTATTCATGGAACGCTCTGACACACAGACCTATTTGATACAGCAAAGGTAGGGGAAAGTCTCAAAGCTGGAAGATTTTTTTTCTTCTCTCTTGTGTCTAAGGGGTGCATAGTCAATGGATGTGTCACTGAGTGAAATCAGATTCGTATCAAAGAGATGAACTGGCTGAGCACAATATTGCAAGGGCCAGCCCCAACAGTCAATCTGAAAAGGTAGAATTGCTGTCATTTAATAATAACAGTTTCTTCAAGTGTGAACTACCAGTTCAGAATTTCATTATCAAGTACTGCTGAAAAATGTATGTGTTTATATTTGGTTATGCAGCAATCTGGAGCTACAGGAGGAGAGCAGAATTACAGTGGCATATACATTATGAAGCTTCAAATGTTACTCATAACTGGAAATCTCTAATGTCACACAAGTTCGGATTATTGTACTTTATTTTAAACCCTTTAAGATTCAGCTTAGAATTGAGCTTTAGGGGTCAAACTGGGGTGAATCCAAGCAAAACTTTCAAATTTTTCATTACTTCCACTTGAAGTTACCACTCCAGTCAAGCCAAAAGCTTCTGAAAGTGAGCAGATTTCAGATAATCCAGTGAAAGAGTGTGTTTGCACTGAAACCTGAAACTTAATGAGATGCACATGTTTGATGACAAGTTCTGCAGAGATCCAGCTGTGGCATATGGGTAGGCTTCAAGTGTGTCTCTCAGCACACCAGGCTGCTAAATGTCAAACAAAAGAGCACAGGGACAGAGTATTGTGACAGCCTACACCGAGGGAAGAGCATATTTAAGAAACCCCATCTTATTCCATGCACTGTTTTCATTTGTCATGAAGGATTTATCGTGGGACCTGTCTTGCTTATCAAGAAAACAGCAGTACAAAATGTGAGAGAGCTGAAAAGAGAGGTAATACTGAAAGGTGCTCTTGAGCCTGAGCAGCCCAGAAAATCATGGGACACACAAAAGATGTGTGGTTGTGTCAAATGGAAATTAAAAGTTTTTGGGACAATGATCTGGATGAGTAGGAAAGACTGCTCAACAGTGCAGACCCAGGTGTGTGACAGGAGACCATCACGCTGTGTGATGGAGTGTGGGAGTAAGGCAGGACATTTTGTGAGAAGTCTGGAAGTGCTAAAGTATTCTTGCCAAAAGGGAAAAAAAAAGTCACTTACTGTGGAAGAGCTGAAGGTGACAGCAAAGGGAAAACAATACAGAGTTGTTCAGGACTAAGAGGTTATTTCTATCATTAAGGGATATTAAAAAGTTTACTGACCAGATAGATACTGGATGCTCTGTCTTTCCTAAATATAAAGGTGCTGAAAAGATCACTCAGTGCTCATAGCTGTCTGTATTAGGAAAAAGTTAACAGAATGAAACTTGATGGAGGGCAGAAATAGGAGAAGCAGAAAACAATATCAGTGGTGTGGCAATCAGCGCAAATGATGCAAGAAATATGTGGAACTTGTAACAGACCCAGGTCACTGTTAAAACATTTACAAAATGCAGGAAAACTGTGCATGGAGAGCAAGGAAAGATATTCCTGTGTCATGAGAGGACAGGTTTTTAGGACTGTAACACTGTGCATCAAACTTG
The DNA here is from genome assembly GCA_013389985.1 of Dryoscopus gambensis. Classification (NCBI taxonomy): domain Eukaryota; kingdom Metazoa; phylum Chordata; class Aves; order Passeriformes; family Malaconotidae; genus Dryoscopus; species Dryoscopus gambensis. The sequence continues at coordinate 40,262 of WEIT01005203.1, forward strand.
AAAAGGGTTTTTCAATTAAGAGTCGCAAACACTCCATTGCTGGCAATATCACGGTCAGTGTGAGGTGTATGTCAAAATGGAAAGGTTAAAAACACATCTGCAATGAACTGCTATTTGGAAGAACAGTGCCTGAGCTGCAGAGCATGCCCTGACAAAGGGAAAAGGTTAGAAAGTTAAGATGTAAGTCATCTAGTGTGCTGATGTAAGTCACCTAACTATGCATGACAGTACATGCTCCATCTGTCAATACCCAATCATATTGTCTGGATCAGACATTTCACACCCATGATAAGGCCACTGTTCCTCTGGCCAAATGGGTCTGGAGTATGAATCAGGCAGGAAAAAAAGGCTGCAGGCTTGCTACAGGTTAAGGAAGGAGACAAAGCTTCACCCCATAATCTTTCATTTTTCTGCTGTATAAATGAGGTCTCACTGAGAGGCTGTTGACAGGTGCACAAACCCTCAAGGAAGGCCAAGGGGCAGTGGCCCTGCTTTCCACATTCATGTTCAGAGACTGCTCCTATGCCTAATTGTTGAGATCGAGCACAAAGTAAACTGGCAGCCAAAATATCCTGTGATAGCCCTGATTGCTCTGGCCATATGATGAGAAATTTCCAGACTGAACTGCAGAAGAGCACTGACTATATCCAGAAGGAAGAAGCAGAGAAGTTCTGTTTTGGACATAGATCAATAAAGGCACAACACAAGTGCAAGAAAAGCAGTCAAGCACAGGCCAGCCCAGAACAGCAGAGACTGTCAGGAGAAACGGCTGAGATTGCTCAGTGAACGATTTTCAATTTCAGGGAGAAAGACAGAATTCAAATATTTTGTGAGGATGTGACCAACCTGTGGCTGTATCTTGTGAGAGGCCGTGGGATGGGACTGGAGTGGATGACACTGGACTGATGGAGGAGATGTAGGAGATGTTGAGACGGATATCACCAGGTCAGCCAGGAGTAGGCGTGTAAGAACCTGTCTTCCTGAGACAACCATATGTGCCCAGTCTATCCCTAGCAGTCACATCCAATATTGGAAATGATAGATACTGTCAACAGACATATGGGGATCAGCTGGCTGATGTGGCTCCTTCCATCTTGCTCAGAGTCATAAAAAAGGTGAAAAAATGAACTCTACACAATGTGAGTGCATGCCCAGGACAAGGAAATTGACATCAGATTCAGAAGTTGGAAATTATTCACAGAGTAATTTTGTTGTTGGTTCCAAATCTGAACAATCTATTGCTAGTATGGATTTTTCTAAAAAAAGTTACATAACAGCAGATTCCTAAGATTGATTGAAATTCCAGAAAGTGCCATACTTACCATGATTTTCAAGCAACCTAAAGGCTTATGGTATTTTGTCTGTTACAGGTTGCTATCTTTACAGGTTTTTAAGTAAGAAAGGAAATTTGAAATGGGTTCTAAAAAGTGGTATGGTTTGATATAGAACAGTAGTTCTTAATCTGTTGTCTATGAGACATCAGGAGGTAGGCTGCAAAGCATTATCTGTTTATTTTCTTTAAAACCCACGCACACATATTCCCACGTATTCAGACTGGGAAAATCACCTAGAATTTAGAAACATCCTACAATATATCTCAAGAACTCATTATTTTAAAAGAAAACACTGTGCCTATAATAGCCCATTCAACTATTTTTGTAACAATTGCACCCACTGTACTTAAAATTACTTTGTTTTCATATGACCTGGCACAATGACAAAAACCAGTGACACATGAGCACAATGGCAAGTGCTTGTCCCAAGAACCTCAAGTACTGTGTTAGACACTGAAGGGGTGGGTGGGGAATCTGATTTGAGGGGGGAAGTTTTGCATGCTGACAGGACAGCGTAGGATTGAAAATCTGGTAAAACCTGGTTGCTGGCAAAGGAAGACTGGCAAGGTACAGAATACATTTAAAGTTTTAAGTACAAAATTGGTAGAAGTTTTTGTTAGTTTATTTTGTATGTAATTTCCATTTTTTTTAGAATACAGCTTCTCTTGCCTAATTTTCAGACCTATGTACTACTGTCATGTTGTCTAGGAGACTGATGAATTATCTCACAAAGAAAATGATGATCTTAGATCGGTCTTGTCTATCAAGCAAACACCACTTGTGACATTTCAATGTCACAATGTTGGGGTCTGTGCACCATGAAATACAGTGCTAATGACTTTAAAAGAACCTGGCAGGACTCACTTGGCTCTCTGTGGTGAAATTCTCTGCATTTTTATGTGCTCTGCTTGGTACACTGGCCCACTGAGCAGTTGCATGATGTCAGATTTCCTGTCTAGGACTTTACCTTTGTAAAGCTTTGTGTTGTTATGGCTGTTACACATCAAGCTGCAGAAGAAGGATGAATCTCATCCAAGGAGCTGAATTAGGGGCCTTGAACTCATGACTCTTGAGCAGCTGAATGATTTTTGTTTATATCTTTATACCTTGTAAACAGCAGAATGGAAGTTAACAGGATGAAGTTAACTTGCTTTCTGGTTCTCAGGGGAGCCAGGGTGTGCGGCACACTTCACTACTACTGGTAAAACTTACACAGATTTTTTCATTAAAAGAATTGCAGAAGCAATAGCAACATAGCCATTACACACATATTTTCCATTGTTCAGAAAGAAACAGGGGGCTTCTGTACTAAATAAAAGAACCCAATCATGATGTACCAGTAGTAAATATTAAAAGATAAACCATTGATCATGTAAATGGGATATGTGTGTGTGTGTGCTTGAATTTCTGTGAAGATTGCTGGAAGAAAATTATTGTACGTCCCTAAATTAGGATCCTTTAGGCCTCTCTAATCTCAGATCAGTGAGCCATAAGCCTGCTCAACAGTGTGTCTTCCTCTGTCTGCTCTGTGCATCCCTGTATGCTTCTGAGACAAAAAGGTGTGCCTCTTTTGGCCAAAGCTTGGAGCTCCTTTCAGCTAGCAGCACCAGACGTGGGTCACTTCTCTGTCTAAGGACAGGAGGACCTACAAGGGGGAGTTGAGAGAGATTCGGGGGGCAGGAATCCACCCTGAACACAAGAAGCATCCTGTTTAGTGCTTTGTTACAGAAAAAACTCTGGCATGAGAGATGCATGGGTGGAGTTGCAAGCCCTTCCTCTGCTGGAAACAGCATCTGGTCATATCTCCAACACACCCTTCCTCCTGCCCTTGGTGCCCAGCAGTGTGGGGACATGAGGGGGCTGCCACTGCAGGAGAGAGCAGTCCTCTGTATGGTGCTTCTGCAGCGAGTTTTCCCTCAAAGGGGAGCCCGTGCTTCTCTTTGCTGTGTGTTTTAGGGATTTGTTTGTGTGGACTTGGCAAACATGAGTGTGTGGTTTGGTTCTGCCAGGACGGGCAGAGTTGCTCAGGACTGTGTTAGGAAAATGAATTGTCTGCTAACAGCAGGCAGGGTGTCCTGCAGCTTTCCCTGGAGCCTCTGGGCCTGACCTTGGTGGTGAGGAGACTATGGCCAGCCAGATATGGGGTAGGGGAGGTGCTACAGACTTGCCTGAGTTGCCCTTGTGTTGACAGTTCCTGCTGCTCCTGTTTAAACAAGCATGCTTTAGAAACTGCAGTGCTGTTACCTGGCTTGTGCATCTCCTAAAAGGCAAATAGGCTTGATAGCAAATGGTAACAAGCAGTAAGTGGACTTGTACCGTGTGACTTCATGTGGTGACCAGTGACAGGACCAAAGGGAACGGCCTGAAGTGTCAAGGGAGGTTTAGGTTGGATACTAGAGAAAAGTTCTTCACCCAGAGCGTGGTTGGGCACTGGAACAACTCCCCAGGGACGTGATCACAACACCAACCTGACAGAGTTCAAGAAGTGTTTGGACAGTGCTCTTGGGCACACGGTGTGACTCCTAGGGATAGGGCTGTGCAGGGCCAGGAGGTGGACTTGATCCTTGTGGGTCCCTTCTGACTCAGAATATTCTGTGATTCTGCAATTCATAAATCAACAAGACAGGAAATGAGAGAAGGTGGAGGAGAAAAACACAACAACTCACAGCTTCATTTCAGATGTATTTCTCTTTCTGCTTCAGTGATACAGGTTCCTGCTTAAATGAGGCCACACCCATTTTTTCATTCTGAATGAATCACTGCAATTCTGAAACAGAAACAATAAAGTAAGGTCTGTCTATGCCACCCAAATCATTATGACAGCACATATGTGGCTAATGATTGCCAGTGGCATTTGCTTTTTGCCCAACCAGGAATCTTTATCTACCTGTATAGGAAGTGGCGTGACTCACTTTCTTTCTTCAGATGGAAACATTCTAGTCCTTAGCATAAGATGAGGAGAGTGATTCTTGATCCCTGGGCAGTTATTTCTAAGGATGCAGGAAGCAAAGAACGATACACAGTTCTGTGAAGGCACTCCCCCCCCTCCCCCCAACTCCACTCTCCCTTCCAAGAAGGATTAGTTCAGGCTGTAATGAGCATTCACAAGAAAAGGTTACTGAGAAGATCAAGGAGTGAAGATGCTATCTTAAGTGCAGAAATCAGAAAGGCTGTGGCTGTTCAGCCAGGTAATCAGGAATGGAGGAGGAGAGATGATTCCTGCCTGTAAATCCTGAATCTGTGTACACATTAACTGAGAAGAGAGGAAGTAATGACACGTGTTGGCACAAAACCTAACACATTTGTTTGGGATATATAGGACCATGTCTAAATTTAAGCAAGAAGTTAGAAGGCTTTTAGCTGTTTCAGGGATGCCTCAGCTGCTGGGCAGCTTTAGAATAAATGCCTTTGCTTTTCTTTCCAAAGTCTACAACAAAGGCATTATTTGTCTTTCCCTGAGAAGGGAGAGCACACATCCTAAAACATTTTCAGCAAAGACATGCACTGAAGCAATTTGTGTTCCCTGACTTCTATTTCTACAAGGTTTCATCTTAGACTAATGCAACAATTTCATAAATGAAGAAACTGGGTTTTAATCTAGTTTGTTTTCTTCTTGCCTTTTTTTACCCCAGACTCTCCATTTCTATACAAGTGCTACAGGTCTCTCTTGAGCTTGCAGGGGTGGCGAGTAATTTCTGCCCTTGCTAAATTGCTGTGGCATCAAACAAAGCAGAGGATAGGAGACCAGAGGAGCTTTTCTGCAGCATCCCTATCATAACTGCTGGGTCATATCACAGGCAATGTGGTTTTATGGCCTACAGAAACATCCTTTGCGAGTATAGCATTTCTCCCTGCTTTTGCCTAGTTTAAATGAAGCCTAATGGGAGCATGGATGGGTGTGATGGATTTGCCTGTGAAACTGGGGACAGTGCTTGCAAGCCCAAGTAGTGTTTTCTGTTCTTATGTCCCTTTTCATTTGGTGCTGAACAAACTGATAGCTGAAGGAAGTGCTGTCCTGATTTTTGGATGGGACACAGAACACGAGTAAAGCCTCTGTGGTTGCTGAAGTGTTAGAGCTGTGCTGGGAGGGGAAGGGGCACTCATTACTACTGGCTGATATCTATAGCCTGGGGGTGTTTTAATGGAGGATGAAAATGCTGCTGGCATTAGGCTTTGTGGAGGCAAATCTTCCCTTCAGTTTCTGGAATAGGGATGAAGATAGGAGCCCAAATAAAGCCACATGTGGATAAAGGCACATTTACCCAGGAGTAGAAGCTCCTCTGAAAAATGTTTTACCCTGAAAGCCGCAATCATGACATAGGTTTCAAAAGCATCAAGAATCATTTGTGAAGCCTGGGTTGACCCAGTGTACAGCCCACCTGCCCTGCCAGAGCAGTGCCCACCAGAGACCTCCTGCGTGCTCCCAGCTGTCAACCATGGACAGACCTCAGCAGTGTGGCAGACAGCGAGCAGACTCCTGGGCACAGAAATGTCTCTGGTGGACCTGTCCATTCTGCCGGTGATGTCACTCAGTGTCCAATAAACTTGGTGAGCAGCTGGTTTGTGGTGAAGTCCTTCTCTCACAGGGACAATACTTCTGTACCCATCTCCTTCAGAGAGATGATAATGTCAGATAAATTTTGCTCAGGTTATCGTTCCTCATTTTTCAACAGCTGAGAGGCAGATAAGCTCAGCTATTTTTTTTTAAAAATTTTTTGGTTAGAAAAAGGAGGGTTGAAAAGGGAAATATTTTTTTAATCAGGTCTAAAAGTATTCATGATGCTGATGATGACCTGCTGACATTTCAGCTGTAAATAACAACTATAGTATTTGTTAGCAAAGTCAAATCTTATGAGGAGCATCTGAGGGAGCTGAGGTTCTTTAGCCTGGAGAAAAGGAGGCGGGGGGGAACTCATCACTTTCTACAACTGCCTGAAAGGAGGGTGTAGCTGGGTGGGGGTCAGTCTCTTCTCCTCAGTAACAAGTGATAACACAAGAGTAAATCCAGCCTCCAGTTGCATCAGGGGTGGTTTAGATTAGATATTAGGAAAAAATACTTCACTGGAAGGGTTATCAAGCATTGGAAGAGGCTGCCCAGGGAAGCTGTGGAGTCTCCATTCCTGGAGGTATTTAAAAGATGTGCTTGTGTCACTTAGGGACATGGTTTAGTGGTGGACTTGGCAGCATCAGCTTTGAACTTGGTGATCCTAAGGGTCTTTTCCGACCTACACGATTCTATGATTCTCTGTTTACTGAGATACTAGGAGACATCTCTCACAAGGTTGTTAAAGCTTATGACAACTTTCTGGGAAAACAGAAATCCCATTTCCAGCATTTCCTCTTTCTAAAATTTATTTTCCTTTTTTTGGGAGCTTTATTCTTTACTGCCTGGGTGATACTGGTTTAACTACTCTACTTTCCCCCTAGTCCTAACTCTGCCCCCTCCCTCCCCACCTCAGCATCATGGCACTCTGTTGGTGTCACATTCTGCCACATGAATGGGCTGTTGTGCCACTGCCAAAAATAAATGCTGTGCTGGCTTTTCCTAAATATGTACGGACTCAGCTGGGTCTCCAGGACTTTTTATAGCCCTCCAGCGCAGTCCTATCTTTGGTAGCATCAGCATTTCCATGGCAACTAACTGTGATGTCAAAGCAACTTGGGTTTTTTTGGTGAGAACAGGCAGGAAGCAATGAACCCTTCATAAGCAAAGATCCAATTTTAATTCAAGTGTCTCTCATAGTGTCTGCCACCACCGCTGTTTATGGTTCTAATCCTAATTATCTCACTGTTACCTTGCTGTCCCCCATCTGTCACACCCACCTGCTGCATGTTCTTTGGATAGGTCCTTGCAGGAATGTGTGTGTATTGCTGAGGAGAAAGTTGTGCTCCATCCAAAGCAAGGAGAAGCACTGGCAGGAATGGGAGAGATACAGCAGTAGCATTTATATACAAGCTATTTTTTTTTTCTAAAACAAAACTAACGTCACTGGTCAACACCAGTCTTCTCCAGCCTTTTCCAGGGGTGGACATATTTCCAGTGAAATGGGTAGGATGCAGTGATGTGAACTGAGAATTCTGACTACACTTTCCAGGGCCTCTTACAGTCAGGTTCTCCAGAGAGAAGAATCATGGATTGATGTGTTACACTGACAGCTTATGAGGGAACAAAGGGAACAAATGAGCTTCTGAGTCCCAAAGGCTGCTTGCTAACCCTGTCATAAATGAACCCTCAAGACCACAGATTCTGCCTCAGCCTTGTCCACTTGCAGTACTGCCACTTTGCATGTCCTCTACCCAGAGCACAGCAGGGAACAGTGGGGGATTTAACTTTTAATAGGATCTCTCTCTCTTTATCTGCAGTACTGCATATTCCTTGGACCAAAGATTCACGTGATGGAGACTGCCTTGTGGTATTAAGGATTAAGCCTGTAAGAATTTTGATTTGTAGGGCAGACTTCCCCCCCTGCTGAGGGTGGGAGAAACAACACATTGTGACTTAATGCTGCAAAGAGTAGAATTTTTTTTTCCAGAGCTTTCCTAGATGTCATCTGTTTGTTAGACTGATCGTGTTTTTACAGTTTAAGTGAAGACATAAGAGTGATTTTTCTATCCACAGGAGTGAATGAGGTTTACTCAATTTTACTTTGGGCAAGGAAGAGTCAATGTACTCCTCCCTGCCCAACCTGAATCAACAAATGAGTTTACCTCCTCTTTAATTACAGGTAAGTCACCGGCTCATTGGCAGCAGAAAATGAGCTGTGGTTTCTCCTGCTTTTAATTCTCAAACATTATTAAACAAATACATACATAAAAAACAGAGCTGAGAGAGAAAAATGAACTACTGACTCCCTGGCCCTGCAGAGGAGACAAGTTCACACAAAACCTCGTCTGCCTTTACTACATGGGAAGACATAGGCAGGGCTCTTACTCATCTATAAATTGCCTTGCAGACTTACTTCTCCCTCATCTCACAGGCACTGGCTGGTGCCCTGCATCCTCTGGGATCATACTGTGACCACAGGAGCCCTGGATCTGGGGCCCCTTGACTCAGATGAGGCACAGTGCAGCTCTGCACAGAAAAGGGACATCTGATAGCTCGGTGTCCCAAGGGCAGTAGTGCCTCCTACCCTCTGTACCCATCACAGGGTGACAAGAACATCTGCAGCTCCCATCTCATCTCCGCTGTGCAGCTGAGCTGTTTGCTGTGCTGAGCTGGCTGCTGGCTCCAGCAGCAGGCAAGACACTGCTGCATGCAGCCAGGGGACCTGCACTGTCCCACCTCACACTCCCAACCCCCACTCGTTCACCCTGGTGCAGCCATTAATCCCGAAACCTAATGATGGCCACAAACCTGGCAGGTATTCAACTAATCATTTAAAGAGAAATGCATATAAACTCAGTATCATGATAGTTCCTCACATAATATAGCCATCACTGTTTGCAAAATGCTATGGTTACAGTTGCTCATTACAGACATACTGCAATTTACTTCAGTTTTGTCACCATTTTTCAAAAATTCTAACTGTGGCAAAGCTTTTCAACCAGTATGATGACAATAATAACGATTTTAGGGAAAATCAAGCAGGTCAAAACAACAAATACATACTGATACATGTTTTATGACAAAAAATCCCAGCAAAATATAGATAATACATTGTGGCTTTAAAAGTTCTGCTGATGGGGTCTTGTCTTGAGACATTGCTGCCCACCCACTTCCATGCCCACAGAGCTGAATAAGCATTTACTATTTCTCAAAATAACATCCAAACACATTCATCAGAGGACATGTCTTTTGCTTTCCTTTTTTTTCTTTTTGTCTGTAATGCTTCCTAGAATCTGAACTGCAAAGGTCAGTCAGCTCAGATAACCAGTGTCTCCTCAGGGAAGATAGCCAGGTAGCTCCTCAGTGGGATTTAGCAAAGGAAACACCTGTCAGCACTCAAGCAGCCTTTATTAAACTCCAGCCAGATCTCACCCACTGTGATGATCTTCATCACCTGTGACACTACCAATAAGATGAGGTAAATCAATGCCCAAGAAAGCTTTATTTCTTCCTATCTCTAGGTTTGGCATTTCAATGCCAGTAAGAATATTATTAGAAAGTTGGGGTTTCTTTCTATCATCACAGTGTGATTTCCTGCACTCACCAGCATATTTAGGTTTATGAACTTTGTGCAGAACCTGATCTTTAGCAGGCCTTCCAAATTTCGCTCTTTCACTTAAAAACTTCGAATTAAATATTGACAGTCTTAAGCAATGAGGAAGAGTTAAAAGCTACAGAAATAACTCAGACTTAAGCAAAATCACCTGCTCCTGCTTTTTAGCTTGCATTGTGATTTTTGCAACTGCTCTGCATATCATTTTCTGCATGGAGTTCTCTTAGCCACAGTGTTAACAATTGGCCCAGGTCTAGACTTTAACATTAACTCATGTTTTGGTTTACATGCAGTGCCAAAAAAGGGGGGGGAAATAGTCTGCTTATTGGTAAACCAAGACAGATCAATGTTGAGATTTAAAATGCCTAAACTTTCTCTACAAGAATCAGCTGAACCTGACCAATGCTACCTAATGAACCATCTCCTGTTTGTATCATGCTAAGAGTATAATATGGGATTGTAGCATGACCTGCATCTGGCTGATGAGTAGCTGGCTGTTTTGTGACAGGCTACAAATAATCCTGACCCCATATATTTGTGGAGATACTGAAATTTAATTATTTACTCAGCAAAATTTTATTCACTTGTTCAGTTAGCAAAACTGATTGCAGTTATAAGATTTGATGGCTATACTAAGTAAAGGCTCCAAGTTTCAGTCCTGAATGTTTGGAAACCTGGAGAGAAAAAGGGGAAAAACATAAATTTGGAAAATGATCCTACCTCTGAGACCCTCTCCTACCTCTGAGATCCTCTCCATGTATAAAGGAGGCCATGTTTACTTCTAGTGGCAGCAGAAAGGCAAGTTACAAAGGTAATACAGGTAAAAGAAGAGAGCTGGTGGTGCCCTGGAGGCTACTAGCAAAGCAGGTATCTATGGCTGCTGCACTTGTTGCAGGAAGCTGCCTGGGAGAAGGAGGGAGTTAGAACAAATGTCTCCAACATCTTCAAGTCTGTGCCATTTGGTGTTACTGCTATCACCCCTTTTCTTAGCTTGTGCCTAAACGCCTGTACAACACAGACCCCAGACACCATTTCCCTATCCTGTCCCTTGGAAGTGCTCAGTGCTGCGCAGACAGTTGTTCCAGAGAAGCAGTGTAACAAGCACATCTCCCTCTGCATAGCCTGCACCTGGAGGGAAACCAAGCCAGACTCCGTGCAGGATGTGTCTGACACCTGGTTCCTGTGTGGCGTCGGTCCTGTGTCCACGTTTCCCCTTTGTGGGCTCGCAGACGCTAACACAAGGTGTCTGGGTGTACAAGCGTAGTCATGCTCTGTGTCTTGCCTGGGCTGGGGGAAACACAGACAGTGAGTTGGCGGTAGCCTTGCTCTTTTTCACTCAGTTTGTTCTTCCTGAGGTGGCAGGAACCCTCTCAGATCCTGCTGAGGTGATGGACAGGGAAGCAAACAGAGCAGGTGGAGGAGCTGAGCTTCCACATGTAAGGTGAAAGTGGAAGGTGTGCCTCTCCTCTCATTTCTAATCCATGAGGGTCCTCTCTTGATAGCACTGCCTTTTTTGGGGGAGGTGAGGCCCTTTATGAAGCCTCTTCTGAGAAATTGCTCTGCCCATCTGTGAGGGGACAGCTTCTGCCTTATAGTGAGGAACAAGGCCCCTCAGTCACAGAGAGCTGATGTGTGACACCAGAATGTTTATGTGCTGTTCATGAAGCAGGGAAGGTTTATCTGCTTTTGGAGCTGCTTTGTTACATTTAGATTTTTAGTTAAGTTTCCCTAAAATAAGAGGCAGCAGGGGAGGACATACTGTCCTCTGCCTGCAAACCCTTTCCAGATGCCAGGATGTCCCAAGGGGCTGAGACACCCAGGAGAACAGGTTCTTCCAGCAAGCTGGGAGAAAAGCATCTTCCTAGTGATTCCAAATGTTAACATTCAGAAACTGGTCCTGATCTCCCTGCAAGCTCTTTGTGCATGTGCTGTGGGGAGGACTTTCCCTGCTCCCTTCCAGCTTTATAATCCCCTGGGCTTGTTAATAAAAAGAAGCCACAAGACAGGCAGCTGTTGCACTGAAACACAGCAGAAAACTTCCCCAAAAGACAGTATTTATCCAAGGCAATAAGGGGGAGCTTCCTTATTTTGCAGAGCTATCAGTTTTGCACCTCTCCATCTTTTACATTTATTTCCAGGCTGCACAAGCCAGTGTGACCTGTCATTGCTTGCTTAGAGGGATTGTTTTGCCTTTCAGCAAAAATACCAGTTATTGCTATTCTCTTTTACTGCTGAAGAGAGAACTCTGCTTGAGGGAAGCCTGATATTGAAAGCTGTGAGACTCCCCCATCTCTCTGAGGAGCTTCCTCCACACATCTGTATGGATACACCATCCTCCTCCTTCCCTGGCTTCCTTTCCTCTGACCCAGAGTCTATTTTACATCCCAAAGAACAAACTGATGTCACCCATAGATAGGATATTACCCTACAGGTGGGATGTCCTTATACATCTCCTCCAGACCAGTCTTAGCCCAGGTTGTCCTGCTAAGGTGACCATGGTCTTGCCCTGGCCTCTCTGCTTGAGTAGCACTGTGGTTGACAGGTTTTGGGGTGAGTTTTTTCCACCACCCTTGAAATAACCCAGTGATCATGTGCTGGAGAATGATGGCAGAATGGCAGTGCTGGCAAGACTGATCATGCTGGGCTGGATCCAAACGCAAGCTGACAGTCCAGCCCCAGGATCAGGGCAGGAAGACATGATGGCTGTGGATTTGAGCACTTTGAGGTGTGTGAAAGGCATAAAAAAAATTGGTTACTGACTAGACACCAGCTAGAAGCTCTGAGCGAGGCCTCCATCTTTCTATTACCCGCCTGTATTATGGAAGTGCCTGCGTAATTCAATCTTTTTTTGTGGGAGTGGAACCAAGTAAGGAATCTCACCGTTCCTTCTGGAGCAGTTCAGAGGTCTGTCCGCAGCAACACATCCTTGGCCAATGGCTACTCCATGAAATCTGGGACAAGCCTGTGTTTCATCTCTTGTTTATGCCAGGGCTCCCTTAGGATAAAGACAGTCACTGCATTTTCTCACCTTCTAAAGGCATTTCTGTGTATGGGGGAACAAGGGAGGAATCTGCCAGTCTGCATCCACAAGGCTGGGCAAAGGGAGGCACAAGACCTTCTCCTGTGGTCCACCGATTGGGAAGGAAAACCCCAGGGAAATCTCTTCCAGCTGCTTTTGCTCACTCGTGGTTTCTAAGCAAGACATTTTGTGGCTCAGGGCACAAGGGAGGTTGGGTATATTCTCCTGGGAGCCCAACCCACATCAAGCACAAGGAAGGTATTTCCCGATACCGTCTTCCTCTTCACAGCTGAATTCAGGGGCAGATCCAGGGCTTTTCTTCAGCCACTGAGGATGTGGCAGGCTGCCTGCCTAGTAAGACACAAGGTCTCGGGCTGGCTGTCCCTGCTTCAAGTCCTATGGAGCTGCTGACATCCCTGCCTTTCAGATTTTGGACTGAACAGCTCCAATCCACAGATTTTGAATGACTCAAATGCTCTTCATCAGCAGTTGTTGAATTGTTGCTTTTTACTTTCCAGGAAGGGGGAAGAGACTGATTTATTCACTCTGCTGGGGTGGCGGAGGACAGAAACAAACTGTAAAAAGGAACAGCATATTCCAACATTATTCAAATCCCGAGGTTTACTGCATGCAATCTGCCCTTCCAGGATTTCAGTCCTCTCATGAGTGATATCTTAATTTGCATCCAATTACAAATAAAGTGTGCACCATTTAACTTTCTAAGGGAACTCTGACAAACTGACATGTGAGATGCTCCTCATAGCTTAAACTAGCTGCAGAAAGCTACTGCAAGTGTGTGTATGTGTGGTTGTATCATTGCTTTTCAGAGAGCTCAGACTGCTCATCTTTGTCACATGTTTCACGCTGCAAACTTCTCAGGGAGATTTTTGTTTTGTTGGAAAGTGAAAAAGGGGAAAGGAGAGAGTGAGAAGTCCATTTTTTCAAAGGAATGTCACGCAAACCCCCCTCACTGCGGTGCTGAAGTCCTGAGTGAAGGATTAGTTTTATTACTAATATTTCCTTTTACTATGATGATGATTAGAGGTACCAATGATTTTACTGGGCATGGTGCAAACATTATAAACTGCCTCTCCCAGCCTCTCAAATTACCAATAATCTAACAGTCTGATGTCAGCAAATCTGAAACCATCAAGTGGTTGGGAATTTATCACCCCAGAGAGAAAGACACAGACCACTGATGACCTCCCCCCACATGCTCAAGCCTCTCACTCAGTCCCCTATGCAGGGTCTTCTTTTTCCTTTAAGGAAACAGAGCAAACCAAAGGTCTATGCCATGACCCAGGATTCTGTAGGTTCTGAGACTCCAGGGATTGTTGGCAGGGAGCTGAGCCTGGTCTGTGGAAGACTTGTAGCAAGTGGCATTTTGCAGCCAGGCAGCCTTCATTTCTGGGTGGGTTCATCTGTCTGGAGCGGTGTATCCTGACAGCCCAGCCTTTTTAAGGCCTTTACTAAACAAATTCCAAAAGATGCTGCCAGGACACCACAATCAGCACTGCTAAGATTTTTTAAAAATCACTCTACTTCCATTGTTTGAAGGATATTTTCTATTTCTGCTATTCTTTTTGCTGAGAGGTGGTGACAGCCATGGAGAGATGCATTTGTAAACATGCATAATTCACTCCTGGCTAAGGCCAAGACAATACCCTTTCCTTATCTCAGACAGCAGTTGAATTAATGGTGATGTCAGTCAATGGACTCTTGACTTTGTTGATTCCTCTCCAGCTCAGTCACCAGCCTCCAAGGAGGATATGGGGTTCAAACTGGTCACATGGCCAATAATTTGTACAAAATTTTAGTGTGTCATGCTGATATGATTGACTTTTGCAAACAGCCAGTTTCCCAGTCCTCCAGTAAAAACCTCCACAAGTCTCAGTTCTTTCCCTGCCTGGGATAATCCAAATTTTAGCCTCTGGGGAGCTGGTAGGCCCAAATTCTGGAGGAAATGCTAATCAAACAGCTGTATTTCAGCCACACAGCACTGATAACAAAAGGCAACAGCTGTGTGAAAATGTTCCCCCCTTCAGTGCTGAAGTTGGTGACCTGAGCAAAACTTACTGCATCCCCTATTCCCTCCCTCATGCAGGGGGTTTGCAGAGTGCAGAGCACCATGTGGGCCTTGGGTTTTGACCATGTTGGAGCACAACAAGCAAGGGGGACTGAAGGTGCCCTTCTGACATGCAAAAAAACGTGCATCATCCTCTATCCTGCTCCTCGGAGGTCAGCTCCCCATGGAAAAAGGGGATATGCTTTTTTGGGTGATGAGGAAGGCTTAAATCAGTTGAGAAAAGGAGGCCTGAAATCTTGTCTTTTTGGGGGGGGGGCGGGGCGGGGAATGAGAAATGAAGTTTTTTTTCCTCTGCTTGGCCTTTTTTCATTACAAATAAAGCTAAGTACCACCTGGCTTTTCCTCTGAAGTGATGCAGAAATGCGTGAGTTAATGCCATTGTAACATCACAGATGCCAAGAGAATTAATTTGAAGGAGACTGATAAGAAAAAAGATACTTAAAACCATATTTTCTTTTGTCAACACTTAATCAATTCATATTTCCAACAAAGAGCTGGGAGAATAGATTCTGAAAAGAGGTCACAAGCCATCCAGAACCACGGGGGATCTCTCACCACTCTTGCTGTGCCTGTGGCTCCCTGTGCCTTGCCTACTTGCAGCTGGAGCATCTCAGAGCAGTCTGAGGCTGTCAGCCTCAAGGATGCCCTAGTGAAGCTGGAGTAGTCAGTCCAAACACCCCCTGTCATTTCCAGCAGCCTATTTGAGTGCAGCAGATACTTTTAGCAAGATTAGAGGCTCTGAGGTCAGTCTAAAACATGCGGGGACCTTCTAACAAAACAGCATCTGTAGATGCAGCTGACACCTCAACCTGAAACAAAAAAGCAGTTTTCAGCTTCTGGTAAACACCGTTCTGCAGGAGAAAGGCAATTTCATCCTCCTGCCTGGCTGAATGACCTAAGTAAAGCAATCCAGCTCTTGTGCAGTGTCCCTTACCGATACAGAAGCAGTGAGGGCCCCCAGTGCCCAGTCCTCCCATGGTGTCTCATTTCTGACTGACAGACCAATCTTGCTGTAGTTTCAGCTGCAGGGCTCTCCTCCCCCTCAGGGGCCTGTTGCCCTCATAAACTACCCTGGCTTTGCTCTTGTGTCCTGGGCCTTCTGGCACGAGTCTGACACTCGCTGGTTGCTTTACAGCCTTCTGCCTACTCGTACAATGTATATCAGGATAGGACTGAAGGGCTGAGGATGAATGTAAATGGGGCTCCTGGGTCCATGGGCAGAGATTGTGTGTGGCGGGTTGGTTGGATCAGTTAATGGATGTCACTCTCTACAGCTACATGAAAGGAGGTTGTAGGGAGCTGGGGGTCAGTCTCTTCTCCCTGGTAACCAGCGACAGGACGAGAGGAAATGGCCTCAAGTTGCCCAGGGAAGGTTTAAATTAGGTATTTGGAAAAATTTCTTCACTGAAAAGGTGGTCAGGTGTTGAAAGAGACTGCCCAGGGAAGACTTGAATCATCATCCCTGGAAGTGCTGAAAAGGTATGTGGATGTGGCAACTGGGAATGTGGTTTAGTGAAGAACATGGCAGGTGGTAGATGAATGGTTGGATTTTACAGTCTCAGATGTGTTCTCCGACTTTACTGATTCTGTGTCCAGGCCCTGACACAGCTGCAAATGAGCAGTTGTAAAAGTTGTGAGTGAGTCTTGGGTACAGTGAGAGCCTCCAAGTCACCTGTGTCTGGCAGTGAGCAATTGCAGACGAGAAGAAGAGCCTAAGAACAGATCAAGCCCAGAGTGTGAGGGTTTTCACAGCCTCCACCAATGTATGGTTTCTCTATTTTATGGTGTCTTTGTCTGCCCTGAATCTGTCCAGCCTTTCCTGTCCAGCATGCAACACATCCTGCTGTGGGCACTTCTGCAGTGTCACTACACATCATGGGCAGAGCTCCTGCTCCCCCTGAACATTATGAATCGCTGTCTCTTGCCTTTGAGTTCTCTGAGCTTTTTTATCAGAGGAAGCAGAAGTTAGTTATCTTTGCTAATTTCTTCTGTGCCATCTGAACTAATGATTTCATGTCAATGGGCACAGAATGGCTGAAGGCTGCAAACTCTGCGTGCTCTAACATGTCAGCAAACATGCAGTGGATTAGTAGCAGACTCTGTGTCTTCTCTCTGCCTTTGAACGAGCTGATTTTAGTAACTTGATGGCATAGAGGGAAAGGGATGGAGGTACCCAGGCAGATGCTTCTCTCTAGGCTTGCAACTACTAGACTCTTTCAGACAAAAGAGAGCTAACAGCACTGTGAAACCATGGCCTCTCTTGCCTTATCCCAGTCTGGCTGGTTGCCAGGCCAGCTAGGCAGATGAAATCCCATTGCATCTCATTGCTTGCTATGACCTGATACTGAAAAAATGCACTTTTTCAGTCCATATTCTTGTGTGCCACCCTATGGAAATTCAGTTTGAGACAGGGAGTGACATTCAGCTGTACTCTTCTCCACAAAAATGAGTATTTCTTTATATGTTTGCTTTTTTTAAAAAGTCAGGGCCTCAGGAAGACAATCTGTCCTGTCCCTAAAATACTGGGATATACAAACACTGAGGCCAAGGTCTCAGTGTTAAAGGTCATTGGAATAAGCTGCACTTCTCTGCTCTCTCTCCAATTGCTTTTTCTTTCAATTCTACCCTTCAACTCTGCATGTGTCCCTGGACATTATTCCTTCAGACAGCCAGGCCCCAGCAGCTTAGAGGATACTCCTGCCTGCACAAGAGCAGCTGGATCTCCTCTGCATGCCTGCAAGGCTAAAACCCGCTGATTATTTCATGGGAGAAGATGGGAGGGAGAGACCCAGATAGCCAGAGCAGAAATAGCTTAACTCCTACACTGCTGGATCTCCTACCCCACTGCTGTGCTGGTGGTGTGGCAGAGGGTGTGCGGGTTGGGACACATCCAGGTGCTGCCTGGATGCCCTCACTTTTGAAAGAATGGTTGGCCGGAGGAAAAAAGGTGAGGTGGTACAAAGCAGCAGGGAAAGAAATGCAGCATCAAAATAACACAGCACCTGCAGGTTTCGAGGAGAGACAGCAGAGAGGAGCAGGGAGATGCTGCTGCATGTCTTGACAAGGGGAAGCAACACCAGGGCTGGGTATCCTTTCTGAAAGGGTCATGTTGTAGTCACACTGGGCTTTTTCTCACCTAGAATCATCTTCTACTTTCAGATGCAGCAATATCATTGCTCTTAAAGGGTCAAGCTGTTACTAAGAGTGAGCCAAAGAAGCCATCCTTTGAGGAGGGCCCCTGGGTGCCCTGCAGATGGTGAGGACAACCAGTAGCCGGCAGTGGGTGAGGAGAAGTGGGCAGGTGGTGGCACAGTTCCTTAGAAGAAAAGCCCCTCTATTCTCTCCCTCAAAGCCTCCTCAAGTAGCTGGAACCTTCAGTCCTTCCCAGAGCTCTGCCTGATCCGGAGGCCTTTGCCAGGCCTTCTGCCTTGCTTTGGTGAGCAGGAAAGTCCCTCGGGGACAATTTGCTCTTTTACTCCTTCAGCTTGGCTGTCTGCTGGGCTTTGTTGCATCCTCAGCCCCAGCCACTATGCAGCTCCAAGTTGGACCCCATTCCTCCCTTCCTCACACCCCCGCCCCTTGCAGCACACCCTCCAGCTGTGCCTTTGCCAGAGTGCAAGTGCAGGCTCTCAAAAACGGCCCTGACGCTTTGCAGGGAGACTCGGGGATTATTTGCAGTGCCCTCCCTGTCCAGATCCCTCTGGTTCTTGCTCCCAAATAGTCCCGTTTGCTGCTGTTCACCACCACTCGAGTGCAGCTAGTGTGTGGTGAGGATTGTGAGCTCTTTGATGTACCCCAAGTAAGGAAAAGCAGTCCTACACCCTATTTGCAAATGAGGACTCTCCAAGCCCCCTGCGCTTCTCTCCCTCCCCATGGACAGCCCTAGTGCTCCTCCCATACACGGAGGGAAGGCTGCCTTGCTGGGCACAGCCACGTCCCTGCAAGACAGGGGAGGATGAACTGCAGATCCCTCTGCAGCGTTCCCTCCTCCTCCCCTGCCTGTAGTGCCGGGGAGCAGCATCAGCCTGACGGAGCTTTGAGCCGAGCTGTCACACTGTGAGTGGGAAGTGGCAGCACAAAGGGACTCGCAGCCCGTATGGATCTGCCCACCATCCTGCCTCCTCGCTCCCTTCATGCCCAGGCTGTGGCTTGCTTCCTGCAGCCGTTGGCAGAAGGAAGGTGGAGAGAAAGGGATGCAGAGGGGGCAGTGCCTCACAGTGTGTGTCGTGTTACCCCCACACCCCAAAGAGCCTCAGAGCCGAAGCCGCTCCGTGCTGCATGGACCACGAGCATGTTTTATGCGATGGCTCTGGGCTGAAGCCAGCTTGGTATTGGGATGTGCATGAGGAGAAATCTGTCCTTGGGTAACACCCCACAACGGATATTACAACGCCAATTGCCCCTCCTAGAAGAGAAGTTTCAGCATGTCTCACTCAGATCTCTCTGCCGTCCACTTCATCCCGAGTTCGCTGCAGTTGGTGGAAGCAGTTCAGTCAGCTTTGGATTGGATCTGTGTCAGCGGGGAACAGCAAAGCCTGCCAGCTGAGGTGGGAGATGCCAGCAAACCAGTAGCGCCCTCTCCTGCCTTATCCTTCCTTTTCGGTTTGTAGCCGAGTCCTCGTTGTCTTTACACGGTTCTGTGGGATAAAATACCCGCTGTCTCTCCCCCACCCCGGGAAAGCAAAACTTAGTGCATCCTCCTGGAGATCTCTTCTTTCACAGCAGTTTGCAAGCCACCACTCTTACGTACGGTTTGGCATCTTTCCCCCTTCTGCCTCTCATCTAGCAGTCTTTAAAATCGTGCAGACTCATTTATTTCCTTTGTCGTGCGCTCCTGACGAGAGATTTCCTGGCTCCTAGTTTGGATTGAGGTCTGAGCAGATCCTGCGCTCATCTATCCTGCCCCAGCAGTCCTGATGGTGGCAGCTGGGCTCTTTTTACCTGCAGCACACCCTGGGCTTTGTTTGCAGCTGCTTGGTACCTGGAGCTGAACAAATCCACACTGGTGTGCAGTGGAAAGGGAGAGGTCTGATTCCTTTGGTACACGGCTTGCAATTCCACCAGTGGGGTGCTGCAGCAATGAATCAGTCTCAGACTGACACGAATGGACCCCTGCCCTGCAAACTCAGGTGTAAGAAGTGAATTTGCAAGGTGATTTTTAATTTATATAAACACCATTTAAGACTGTATTATTTCACAGCAAGTGATCACATTTAAAGGGGAAAGAAGACATTTTGTCATTGACTGTAGTAGTTATAAAATGAGAATATGATGCAGGTTGGGAGGCCAAGGTTGTTTTATAGGGAGCTATATATTTATAGCTGAGTTGTCTTATAGCTGGGGAGCTACCTTTCCACCCAGAACTCATGTGTGAATACAGAACACGATGCAGTGAAAAACACACACGATACTCTGCATATGATTCCTCCGTGAGGTCCCTCTCTGCTTAGGCAGAGTTTTCCAGCAGTCAGTTGTCCTTCATAACCCGAGCAACTAATGCTGCAACCCAAGATGCCCAGAAAGTTTTCTCTTATTGTGGCTATTGCCCTTAATGAAAACTTCCAGCTCAAGAGGGAGTGGCAATATCTGTACCATGGTACTAAAGGCAGTGTTCCAGTAGCAAATGGTGAAGCCTAAGAAAACTCTGCAGGCTTGAGATCATGGGAAATACAGGAATCTCTGACCTTATATAGTCTGCACACTTTTTTTCTGCCAGCTGATGCTAAATGTACATTTGCTTTGAACAGCAAAGAGGGAAGAGTTTGGCTGGCAAAGGGTGAAGTCAAGATGTCCACTGATCTGTGTCCTTGCTCTGAAGTTTGACAGTGCTGTTGGAGACCTTCAAGCCATTCTGTTTTCCTTTGGCAGCCACTGCAGTCCAGCCCTGAGGGTGGACCTTGCTAGCTGATTTGGAATGTGGTTTTATTGCAGTGATGCTGACTCAGATGGTTTACAAGGGTAAATTCTGAACCTCATCTACCTGCTACTGTTCCCTTAGATGTCAGGGAAGTCAGAGCTTGGGAGCAGACCATCTGTCATTCCCAAATCAAACGAAATATTCGAAAAGTTCACTTGGAAACAGAAATGTTCATAGGCTAGGGGTCAAATCTGGGACTTTGTTACACTTGAATAACCCCATATGGAATGGTATTGGCAGGAGCCAGCACCCTCTAGGGCATACAGACATGCTGCATTACGCATCTGAAATGCATGGCTGTGCATGAAGATTGCCAGAGTCAGGAAGAAACAGCTGCAAAAGAAGCACCAGATTTTGATGTAATATGTACTGCCTTCCATTGGATCAGAAACAAAACCCGTGGGGAAGAGGGAGAGCTGTCCATTCAGGCAACCTAGCTTTCTATGGTAAAATGGTCATTCCTCCTGCCGGCCTTCAGCAAGGGATTAGATCCCCTCAGCAAGGTGACACCCCACAACCTACACCCCAGGGGCACCCACCCAGGACACAAGCTGCAAGGACACAGTAAAATTTGTAAATCCCTGTTGGATTTGGGGCTTTTAGTCTTGCTATTTCACTGTGAGCCCAGGAACGGCCAAGGAGTGCCAGTATTTTCTAATATAAGTTGTGGATGACCAAGAGGGGGTTAATTACATATCAATTCACTCTGCTGTGCTCAGCCATTGAAAGTTGTTGGATACAGATAGAGCGATAAAAGGCTGAGCTCAGTTTTCACTTGTGGTGAAGAAGGGCTGGTGCCCTTTGGCAGTGGTAGTGGAACAAATAGGTTGGGAGGAGGTGTTCTACTTGCCCAGTGAGAATCTGGCTGGAGATTCAAGAAGTGGCTTTAAGGTTCAGATTCCTCAAGGGTGAGTAAAGCTGGGGGATGGAGAGAGTGACCATAAGCATAATATATGCCAGTTCAAAATTAAACATCTTGAAATACTATGGGTTTGTTTTTTTTCTAAAAACAGCACTATGCTGGTTAATGTAGGCTACAAGGTACGCTTGTTCTTAAGCTTTTTTCTCTGATCCTAAGAATTATAAATCTGTATTACTGCTAGTGGGGGAAAGCTCAGGTATCTAAATCACTGTTACGAAACTGGAAATACACCATCTGAAAGCCCTATTTCATGACTGCAAAATAGCCAGAGTTGACAGTGCTGCAGATAACTCAGGTCCAAAGCATCTGAGTTAATTTCCGAAGGTTCCTCTCCTGCATTTCCTCCTCCTAAAGGCTCCTGAATGCTCTGATGAGGGTGGTCTTGATTAATAATGCAAGAGATGTGTGAGAAGGCAAAAGCAGCATCAATCCCTAGAGGAAGTTCAATAAAGCAACAAATGGTTTTCTTGTGAGGTGTGTATTTATCCTGATGGTGCTGTGATGAGACAGATGAAAAGCTAGGTAGGAAGGCTGGTTCTGGTGACTCCTGGAGCAACTAGCACCTTGTATGGCTCCCTTCTGCCTCATGACAGATTATAGGCTTTGCGTCTCCTCTTCCTCAGCAGAAGTACTGATGACATCCTGGCTCCTTACAGTCTCAGCTCCTCAGAACTCAGCAACAGAGAACACAAGCTTTCTGTCCCATGGGCCCCAGCTACCCCTGAGAGTACGACTTTAAACTTCACTTCAAGGGGGAGCCAGAGCAGCAAATATGCAGCCGAGGATTAAAAAGAATTGCATGGAATGGGAACCTCTTCTGTGTCTGTTCTGTGGCTGCTTTACCAGAGTGGCACAACATGCATGGAGAGGCCAGACATGGTCTAAATGCTCTTGCTATGGTAATTTATATAAGATGCATGATATCCTGTGGGATGAAATGATGCCCTGATTCGCTCACTCCCCTGTTTTCACATTGCTCAGAAGTGTTTCAGTGCTGGTAGAGGCAGTGGTGCAGTAATACAGGTTCTCAGTGTGTGAATGAAATGGCAGTGCTCCGTTCCCTTCAGAAAATCAGCCCATCTTCTCACACACAGGTCTAGACTAAGATTCTCCTATTCCCTCCTGTCCTGAACAAACCCTTGAACATCGACAGTGTAACTCTGCTCTGTCTTCTTGCCTCTTACTGGCAGGAGCTGGTCCAACCAGCCACCACTCAACACCCTCCTAACACGCTTGTACAGACCGTGCTGCTGCTCTTGGCTCCTCAAAACCGTGCTGGGAGCCCATTATTCCAAGGCCTTTTTGACTCTAGGTTCTACCACCAGCTTTAAGATTGCAGCCCACCTCCAGGGCTGGGAATAAATGGGCTGTGTATGTGTTTGTCAGTACTGGGTATGTGGCCTGCAGCAATGCACGCAGGCAAAATGGAAATATGTGAGAAGCAACATTAGCAGAATGTCCAGAGGGACAGACTCTGATGGCATACATGCACCTCCACACCCAGACAAGTACCCTCAGAGCATGCAGTGACAACCAGCTCAAATGAATCTTAATATGAACCAAAAGGAAAAAAGCAGCTCGACAACTCAAACCCTTGGCAAAACGAAACCAACGTGAAAGCACATCTGCAAAAAATATGGCAAATTAACAACCTTACTCATTAACAAATTCTCTTGTGATGAGTAATGTCTCCTGGCACCTAGCAAGCAGTCAGCCTCAAGCTAGCAGAAGTCAGGAAGGATGTTGAATAATTCTGGTTTTTGCGGAGACATCATCAGGTGATCATTCTGGAGGCCTGTGTCTTCCCTGGCTCTTTTAGAGGCTCTAGCCCTTTCAAAGGGAAGGCTGCAAGCTGTGGTTGCAACCCATGAATGTGATCCCTGAAATGTAGTTATTTCTTTCAAGGGTGCTGGCTCTTTTTTGCAGGAACTCCAGTTTTCACTTCCCCGTCTGCTCTCTGGCCTATTAAACCAGAGATAGTATGTTGCTGTAGGTAAGTTAAGAAACTTCTAGAAGTGGTTTGTGATCTGCTAAAAACTTAGGAAGTTTTTTCTTAGGAAGCCTTTTGAGTAACTGTGTGAACTGCCCAAAGCGTTGCCTAACTTGCTTGGGCTGCTGAAGGTTTGATGAGGCTTTGGTGATATAAGAAAAAACAGTGGCTGCGTGCAGCCATTAGCACATGGAGGGCCACAGACCTCACTCATTCAGCTTGGGGGCCAGCAATGGCAGATTTTTTTCACTGTGTTATGTTGTTGCTCAATGAGTTGTGCAACCACTCAGGGTTTAGAAGGACTGCACCCATTACCTTATTAATTCAAATAGCATGCTGCCAGCTGCAGACAAAGGGGAACTAACAACCTCCTGCAGTGTCAGGGGTTTGTTTGCATTGTTTTCTACACCAACAACTGTGAACATTTTCCCTGGAGTGAAGAAACTTCCTCTAGTTGTGTTCTTTCTGATGACCAAACAAGCAGAGGAGTGGCATGTGGCCATATTGCTTCATACTGATAGACAAAAAAGGCCTGTAAGTATATTCGTTTGCTTAAGGGTTTTTCTTTTCTGATGTGATTACACTTTTTTCCCCTATGCTTTTGCAATATCAGGGATGTTGAGTCCTCTCTTTCTCGCTTCTGATGGAATACTTGTAAACTACCAAAGAGGTGCCTAACCCAGAGATATGACTCATGACTTTGCATCTGATTGCCAGTTGCCAGCCCTGAATAATTCCCAGGTTCCTTTTCCTGTGCTCCTCCTATAAACAGCTCTCCAGGGTACACAGATCTTTGATATGAGCTCCCAAGCCACCTGCTCTCTCCTCACCTGCTGTTCTTTTTCTCTTGGCATGAAATGTCTGGCTAAGGTTTCTGTCCCGAAGGACCTAACAGCTGCTGAACTGGGTTATTATCCACAGAGAAAGGAGCTAGGGAAACAGAGAGACCAATAACTTAGCTCTAATTTTTTCCTCTCCAAGCAAGGAACATTCATGAGAGAAAAAGGCAAGAAAAGCTTTGTTCAAATTGTCAGCTTTGTGTTGTGTCTCCCCTTCCCTCAAGAGTTATCAATCTACATGGCTTCTTCCAGCCCAAAACTAATTCTTAGTACCCAAAAAACCAAAGTTTTGCCCCTGCACCAACAGAGAGCTCCTGTTAACTCACCCCAAAGCTATATTAGCTAGTTGTGCTAAGTCTTTTGCAAGGCACCATGTATCTGTATTCAGCTTGTGCTTCATCACATTCACCATGTCTCTATCCAAAATGCAGCCTGTGCTTTTCTCTCCTCTACAACACCTCTTGTCAGCTTGGGATGAAACTCTTACTTCTTGGAGTTTGTCCTTCCACATTATTGTCCTAAAAAGTACTCGGACTGAATAGGCCTATGGCCAAGTGATCCAGCCCATGCCATATGACTGATGGTGGGAGATACTCCTCTGGAGCCTGTAAAGAGTTGTGCAGGGTTAAACCACCTGGAAGTATTGTGCTGCCCCTAGGCACAGCTGTCAGATGGTACAGTGTGATTATTTCTGTTATTGGTATCCTTTTCTTCCATCTCTATCCTCTTTCTTTTTACAAGAACACGAGATTTAGTCTGAGTACCATAATGCACCCATTGCAATAACAGCTGGTGGAATTTGGTGTAAGACTGTTACTCAGGGAGCCATTCAAGAGCTCCTGCTTAAACTCTCTTTTTCCCTCCCCTTCCATAGGAGAACACCCTTACTTCTCCTTGTAGCCGTTTCCCTCTCTCATCTAGCAAATGCTCTTTGAGCCAATTTGCATTGCTGGAGAGCAAGCCTGAACCAAAGGAATTTCCACCCTTCCGATTTGGGAAATAGAGATTACAAAAGGCGTCAGCCCAGAGCAATAAGCAGGAAAAGTTTAGCTGTTGACCAGATCAGTGGTCTCCAAAGTGGGGTGCATGCACCCCATGGGGTGCACAAGACTATTCAAAACCTTTTTACTGATAGTGCTATGCAACATCAAAAAAGTCTGGAGACCATGGATCTACATTTACCACAACACACCTCCCCTTCCATGCTGTTTTGTCTGGAGGGTCTTAGCTCCTCATTTATGTCCAAGAACCCAATAGGATCAGCCATTGGAAGGGCACTTGAAACTTGGCTATGGACTGAAAGACCTTGGAGACAGGACGGCCACATGAAAAAGAGATGACCAGGGAGAGATCTCTGATGACCGGGTTTCCGCATTTACAGAAGACAAAGGCAATTGTTTGCCCTGTGGACAAGCAGATCTCGAAGGGCTGGCATGAGTCAATGCTTGCCAAGTGGTTGTTTTCTGTTTTCAAGGTGATTCTCTGAAGACCTGAACATGAATGCTGACAGATGGTGATCTCTGGTATAGTGAATGTGAGTGGTTTTCAGTATAAGAACACACATTTTAGTACCATTTAGAAAGCAATGCTTATGCTTATAAAGGGCAACAGATATTTTCCCCCATTAATATGGACATTTGCATATTTGTAGTTTGCTGCTGTGTTAGGCAGTACCACATTCTGCATTCACATCAAGTCTGTCATCTTAATGAAAGTAAAAGATGTGAAGCCAAAGAAGATGTATATCTGTCCACTGATAATTTAGGGACATGGATATGTACTTTAGTGTGTATATTTTTTGGAAACATTTCTACTTTTTCTACCATTATCTAGGTGTGTGGTTTCAGGGTAAGAAAATAGTAGCGTCTTTTCAGATTTGAGCAGCTGGGTGCCACCTCTAAACAACTGACATTTTAAAATGATTATCACTAGGTTTCAGAGTTAAATGACCAAGGTGTAAGGATGGAGGCAGTGCACACCTCCTGTCAGTTTGAAAGAGGCAGAAGAGACACTGCTGTGACCAGAGATTGTAGTGCAGCTGTAAGATCAAGCACTTGGAAGTCCATTGAAAAGCACTTTGCTAGGTCTGAAGGCATCACTATGGAGCAAAGGGGCAGAAGGACACCTTCCAAGCTGAAGGAAAGGGAACCAAAGCAGTAGCTGGTGACGGTGTCTTGTTCTGCACTGTTTGTGTGAAGTGGTCTTTGGGAGCGTAGGTATCAGTGGGGGCCCATTTTCTGTGGCTCCAGCAGCCTGGGGAACCTTGCAAGCAGTACAGGTTGAAATCTGAAACTCAGGTTGTTTCGGAACTGTTGCAGACTGGTGGTGGGACAGGCACAAAACATCCCATCTTGCCTCAGAAATGTGCAACTGTTGGTGGGGCACTGAGCAAGGCTTCCCTGCCAGCCTGCTCCCACATTACCCTGCCCCCTTGGACAGCCTCCAAGTATTTATTAGCAGCTGCTCTGTCAAGATGTGCAGGAGATCTGGTGCAGCAGGAGGAGATGGTCTGTCACCAAAGTGGCATGAGGGTGGGCTTATATCAAAGACATTCATTTTGGCTGACAGGATGGCAATAGGTTAATCAAGCAGAAAAAGCAGTGAGCAGAAGATGCTTTAACCCTTTTCTGCTTCCTCGCAGGCTCTGGAAAGGGGAATCAGCCCTTAAGCAGCCCTCAGATGTGTGCATGCACCTCCTTGTCTAGCCTGCTTTCCAGGCTTTCAGTCTGATTCCCCACTGGTGTTCAGGCTATCTTTGCTATCTCCTTCCACCACCCCGCTCCTTCTTTGAGCCTTTTTGGCAGTCCTGGGTCATGGCTGGGAAAGCCACAGTGTCCTGGGCAGGCTGGGGAGGAAACCCTCATATGGCACCATTAGTGGTCAGCTCTCAGCTCACTAAAGAGATGATTATTTAGGAAACTAAGCACCAGAAAGTATGCTAATGCTTGACTGCCCTCTCTTGCCCTGTCTCTACCTGATCTCAGGAGGAGACTGGCACCATGCATTGCTGTCCTCCAGTCCTTGTGGACACTACATGGACGCCTGTTTAAAAAGATGTGAGTGTTCATGCACCCATGCTGTATCATTAGAGCAGCTACCCTGTTCTTCCATCAGAGTTTCGACTATTTTGACTGTTGTGTGGTTTGTTTGGGATGATTTTTCTTTTTTTAGTAAACTCTACAGGTACAGACTGTGATGGCTTGGTATCAATACAGTGCCTCTTTCCAGGCAGGGATGCCTCAGAATTTGTCTGAATCCAGTCAAAAGGCTTTACCTTAAAATAACTAGCTTTTTTCTTTTGTAGCACAACAAACCAAAACCATATCTGCTCCACACTGAGTTCATTTGTGCAGGCTCCTGATCACCTCAAGTTTTAATATTGCAGCTATAAACCCTGGAGTGGAAAGGTGGTGGTCAGAATGGTGTCTTGCAGAAATGCCACCAGACACAAGGCTGACAGCAACACTGTGAGGCATTGCTTTAATGATCTTTCTTTCTTTGAGTTATTCAAGTAGCTACAGCCTCTTCCTTTTGTGCCTGTCTACGGCCAGAAGGCTGGCGGCTCAATGGAGGCTGCTGTTAAGGT
Organism: Dryoscopus gambensis; assembly: GCA_013389985.1. Classification (NCBI taxonomy): domain Eukaryota; kingdom Metazoa; phylum Chordata; class Aves; order Passeriformes; family Malaconotidae; genus Dryoscopus; species Dryoscopus gambensis. The sequence goes on from WEIT01005203.1 coordinate 68,114, forward strand.
GCTGAGTAGAGAGAAAATGATGGAAAATTCATTGGCAAATCCATTGCTTGCATACACACAAACGGAAAATAAAGCAAAAAAACCATCAACAGCAACATTTGCCAAGCATTCAGCCAGTTCTGGCTTCACCTGTACATAATCTTCAGATGTTCTTGGCATTGGATCAAGATCCTGCTTTGTGGTGTGAGGAGGGAGGGAGGAGGAGGACTGAAGCAGGAAGTCCTGTGTTTGACTTGCACACGTTGCACTCGAAATCAGGTGTGGTGAAGTCTGCCATCTATTTTATTGGGAAAGTTGCATTTGAACTTGACTCTGTTACTGATGATCTTTTCAAGCAAGAAAACCCCTGCTTTCAGCATAAAGGACATAGGTTCAAATTCCAGGTTATTATTTTTATGCACTCCTAATCCCTCAAGTTAAAAATCCTCCTGGCATAGCTCTAGGCAAAGATGGGATTTGGTAACTACTGTTATTATTACCTTTTTTTTTTTTTTCTTTTCAGAATGGCGGTTCCCTGTTCTCTGCCACCCCACCCAAACACCCACTTCCCCCATTGTATGGATTCTTGCTTATGTTGCTTTTCCAGCATTACTGTCTGAAGGGGTTACCTCTTGTTCCCAAATACATTCTTTGCACCGGCTTGGGCTGTTCTGCGAAACAGGAAGCAGCCAGTGCAAAGCATTCTAGCATGAGTCAGAAATCCTTATGGATGAGCTAAACAGAGCAGAGCAGAAACCAGGTCAACAGCAGCTCTCATGAGAATTTAGCTATATTCCTGGAGTGGCCATTCTGATCTGTCCTCCCAGCCCTTCTACTGTCCTGTACAGTCACACCTGTGCCAGGAGGGACGTGCATAAAATCTTTGTGTGGACAAGGCAGGCTGTACTGACCAGCCACAGCATGTTTCACTTTTCCTTAGGAAAAATTCATCAATTAACTTACTGGAAGTGTTTTCCACCCCCAATAGTGAAGACAAAGCCTGTCTGCTCTCCTTCAGGATGGTGTTTTGCATGTGAGGACCAGCTCTTGTGTGTCTGTACAATACGCATCAGACAAGTCCCACATCTCTCTCAACACGAACATTACAGACCAGAACACACCACATCCTCCCCCTCGTGGTGATGTTGGAGTCTCTGCGTCACAAGAAATCCAAATGCTAGGACAGCCAACAAGCCTGGATTTGGACGCTTGGGAATTGGAATGAATTCATCTGGCAAGACCCAGTTCTGCTTTATTATCTAGCCCTGCAGGATGTATCGGTATAGGATGGCAGCACTGCCTGCTGAAGGGTGTACCAGGCTACATAAATGGAGCACAGCTGCCGACTGCAGCCCAGAGGTGAGCTACAAGAGCACTCCCATCCCGACTTCACAACATCTTCCATGGTTGAAGCATGCATTTGTGCTTGGCTAAGAGATTTTGCGGGCTGCACTGTGTTGGCAGGGCACAACGGTGGGGCTGTGGTTAGAAACTTCTCAGGAGCAGCTTTCTGCCTTGTGCAACGACCCCAAAGCAATTTGAACAGTTTTTCTAACACACCCTTTCTGCCCTACCTCTTGCGCAGTTTGTGGCTCTCTTTGGTCCCAGGTTCTCTTCATTTTCAGCCAGACTTAGTTAAAAGATGGAAGAGATAGAAAGACAGCTAAGTAAAGATAGCTGAGTGCAGGATTTTGCAACACATTGCCCCATGGTGTCAGGTACTACACACACCTGACAACGCACTGCTAGAAATACCTTTCAGGCTGCTCCTGTGAGGAGGTAATGTATATTTAACCCATTCTTCTGAGATTCCCATGGCTTCTGAGAGGAAGGATTTCTGGCAGAGTGCGATATGCATTTTTCATGGCAAAGCTGCAGTAACATGATGCCAGTGGCACAACTCTAGGATTTTGAACATAAATGGGAGCATCCTGATGGGTCCTGAGTAATGTTATATCTGTGGTTGTAATGTTCTGCAGATGCACAGAGAAGGTAATTTGTAGCTGTTTGCATGCATTTAGTGCTTTACAGTAATTAAAAATCCAGTCAATTTGATGGTCTCTCCATGTGACCAGTTCTTTACTTTGGTGTATATTGTTCAAATTAAATTGCATGAGAATCTTGGCTTTAAAATAAGTTTTAAAAGAGCATTTGGTATTTAATTATGAAATTTGACTTTTAAGTGACTACTATCAGTGGATGGGAACCCCTCTGCTCAAATATGAGGAGTTAATCTCAGTGAAATTCAGGTAAGTTTATCCACATTATCACTTTTAAGGGCACTTGTTTCACATTTCCACCTGTTTTCTCACATCCACCAAAGCCAATTTAAAATGATAGTCAAGATTTGTATGCAATATCTTGCTTGAGGAAGCTAGAATGCTCTGAAAAGACTCAAAAATTACAAGAGCTGGCTAGATTAATGATTTGGTGAGACTGAATTCAGGGCTGGGAAAGATGCAGGATCAGAAAGAAATCCAAATCCCTTCAAGACTGTCATACCAAAGCAAGCCATTGTACACTTGGCTGCTGGAGAACAAGGGCTCTCTTTCCCTAAATAAAATGTCTCTTCTGTCAGCCTAGGAACACCAGCGCTCCTGCAGTCTGTGCTGCCTCAGTTGCACAGAGCAATACTGTCTATTCCAGAATTGATATTTTGCAGAGAATGTAATTCCCAAGAAATGTATTTCCTTATCACACCACTGTCTTTAAAAATAAAAGCTCCAAAGAATCATCATTGAATTTTTTTCACAATGTGATTTTCATTAGTAATTTATTCAGTCTAGCAGATGCCAGCATGCAAACTATGCAAAGAGCAAATCTCTTCCTCCAAGTGTAAATATTTATAGATCATATTAAATGATATTTAGTGCTGTGCAAACATATTGTCAACAGTTCTAGCCAGATTCTTCCCTAATCACAGCCTGAGAGTTGGCACAGGCATGTCCTCCATGAGAAGATGGTTATCAGAAAAAATAATAGCAGGCTAAATAGGCTCTTGGCTTAATTAAGACTGGAGTTTATACCAGAGGTGAATCTGGCCTACACCAAGTTAAAACTCTGTTATAGCAGCTTGTATGTACCACACACAGAGCTGGAAAGATGATGCTTCCCTGGGGGGACAGCTTTCCCAAGCAGGCTGGGAACCTCTCTGGGCACTGGACAAAATGGGCCATTACAATGCAGGGCAGGGAGTTTCAACCTTTTACATGTTTTAATGTAGTTCCACATTTTATTGGACATAATAGGAGACATATGACTGTTCTTTAGTTTGTATCAACTGGCTACATTTATTTGAATAGTCCAGAAGAGCAAATACTCCCCATTCAAATCACCATCTGTCTTAAAACAGAAATGTGTTATTTCTTAAACACAGATCTGCCTTTTGGTCTCCAGCTCAGCCAGTGCAAAGTCCCTGAATGGGTTAATGTCTGGGACATAGCTTGACTATATTGAAGCCATTTGTGTTTAAACTAATATCCTAAAATCTCCTTTCCTGCACCTCTAGCCCAAAACCCTTTGATAGCATTTTGTTAGATCCCATAATCTCTGCTCTCCTGACAATCTGGAACAAATGCAAACCAACTGAAAGCTCATTTACATTCTATGAAAACCTGTTATTGCAAGCATGGCTTAGCACCCTGGCTTTTCACACGAGACATGTAAAGTTGCAAAGACCTCTAAATACTTCAAGATTGTCCTCTGGGGGTCTCAAACAAAACAGCCCCACTGACCTTCTCCATGCATTTTAGGGAGACAGGCGAGTGAGGGCACATTCATGACATCCCATTCTCTTTGACTGCGTGATCACAGCTTTTTTTCAGTGCCTGTACTTTCCCACTGCACATCTGGACTTGTCTATGGGTATTTGTTTTTCTCCTGGGGCTGTTTTTCCCAGCAATGTGCTTGTTTTCCACTACACCAACCCTAAGGGCCACGTACCCTCCTGCTTTGCTCAAGAGCTTCACAATATTTCCTCCACCATTGTGCTTGGTCCTGCCAGATAATCTGTCCTACAGCAGACAGTCCCCCTCCCCCCTTCAACTGTCTCTTCTAATTCTCTTACATTGCAGAGCGTCCTTCTCCCTTGCTCCTCCTCTGGAAAGGAGGGGAGGGAATATTTCAGTAAATTCTGGTATCCTGCATGAATGATGGAATGATGTATTTAGACAATGTATACAGACAGACATGCTTTAAATGGAGTACTTAATGTAGAGTGCTGGCCAGCTTTGCATTTTTTCTATTTTTAATTAACTGATGGACCAGGGTTTCAGCTCCTCCGCCTCCTCCTCCTCACTGCTCATTTTGAAAAGCAAATTTTTGTCTTCTAAACTTACATTGGGATGTGGGATGATTTTGGCATCACTTTCATCTACGGCCAGATTAGCAGTAGCAGACAAATCCATACATGATTTGAGGGAACAAGGATTCCTTCCTCACCTGTTTAATGGTACAGTTACTATGTGAAGCATCTCACAGTCTGGACTGTGTCTGTGTTTGCACAAGGCTGGTTTCTGCACTTTTCTTGAGGACTCTTTGCATAGCATCACATAATGGTTTCAGCTGGAAGAGATCTTAAAGATCATCCAGTTCCAAGCCCCCTGCCATGGACAGGGACACCTTCCACTAGACCAAGTTGCTGAGGGCTCCATCCAGCCTGGCCTTGAACACTTCCAGGGATGGGGCATCCACAGCTTTTCTGGGAGAACTGATTCAGTGCCTCACCACCCCCACAGTAAAGAATTTCTTCCAGTGTCTAATGTCTCTCTTCTTTGGGCAATCTGGAAATAACCCAAAGGAACTGAATTCAAGAGCCAAATGTGCTTGTTCAGAAATGGGCACCCATGGTTCCTTGGAAGTCCTGCACCTGATGCCATTTCATGGAGCCAGCGGCATGCTTCAGAGTACAGCTCAGATATTTGTATCATGTATGTGTCTGTACATACAAGAGCAGTACATGGTATATAAAAGACTCAAAGCTCTGTTGCTGGTAGGGCTTGCCCCAAGCAGCTGGGGGCTGCTGTTGTGCAAACTTTTGCCATAGACAGCAGCACTGGAAACAGCAAAACAATCGTCAAAGAGCTGATTTCTGGTCTTTGATTTAGAATTTATTTCAGCAGCATTCTCTGTTTAAACAGTACTGTGGCTAGTGCACTGGCATGTCCAGTAAAGCAGAGCCTCACACAGCGTTGGGGTTATATGAGAACAGTTATGTCTGGATTAAGGTGGAATGTGCGTTTTTCATAGCCAGGACAGCAAGGCGCTGTTAGCCAGTACATTTACCTATTTTTTTTCCCTGCTCGGTGGTGATTACGAACCATAGAATGGTTTGGGTTGGAAGGGGCTTTAAAGCTCACCCAGTTCCAGGCCCCTGCCATGGGCAGGGACACCTCCCACTAGACCAGGCTGCTCAGAGCCGCGTCCAGCCCGGCGTTGGAAACGGGAGCTTTGCCAAGCCGCTCCTGCCGCTGTGCCACGACCAGCAGCCGGTGACGCCGGAGTTCACGGTGCAGAAAACCCAGATGGAGAAGGAAAATAGCCTCGTGTGAGCACAGCTGCTCGCTGCTGTGCCCTCGACAGAACTCCAAAGACACCCCACCAATCTTAAACCGTGGGTAACTCACACACAGCACCCCCGGGTCCCCGGGCCGCGGGCCCCCGTCACTTCCGCGGGCAGCGCCCGCCCCCTGC
>WEIT01005203.1:74008-125213 GCA_013389985.1 Dryoscopus gambensis
CCCGCGCGGGTCTCGGCGGACGAGGAGCCGCGGCCCGCGAGGGGGGAGCGGCGGCTCGGCAGCCGTTCCCGTGAACTGCCACAGAAGTTGCGAGTGCGTTCGTGGCACGAGTTGCGAATAAATTTTGCAGTAAGTTGCAGCCCTCCCCCCGTAGCAGCGGGGGGAGCGGTGGCTCTGTTCCGCTGCAGTCTGAACGCTGGTAGATGCTCTTGGTAGTGGGGAGGCGGGAGCGGGGAGAACTGGGTTTCATTGCGGGGAAGAGGTGATTGACTCAGCAAGTAACTCGCAGCCGGAGTGTAACATTTTTAGGCCCTACGGACCACCCCAAAGATCCGCTGTCTGTAGGAATCGCCACCCTTAGGCACGGCATCACTGATATGTAAATATAACGTGTGTCCGAATAAACAAAGTTGAGTGTGTGCAGTTGAGGTTACGCTGGTAAGTGGCATCCTGTGGTATCGCACTGAAATCTTTTTCAATTTATCCTACCTTAAGTAAAGGTTTTCAGAAGGTTTAACTGTACCCTGGGCAATGTTAGCAAGGTGTCAGCTGGGGTCCAGGAAATGGCAGGAAGAATAAACACTGTTCTTTGACCAAGATCTCAAATACAGCAGTCTGTGGGGATGTCCTATTGCAGTGAATCTTATTCTGGTGGATTCAGAAAATCCTTAAACTTTCCTCTCTGTCTCCCAAACTTTGTTTTCTAGGATTGGCAAAGAAAACTACTGTCGCAGGATCGTGTTGAGTGATGTGCCTTGATGTCCTATGTGTTAGCTGACTGAATCCCTGCCGGACTTGGTCATGCAACACCACTGCTGTTTCCTTGTAAAGTGAGTTATCTGACTGCTTACCGAAGGGACAAACCCAAGAAATCCTCCCCACCTTAAGACAGGTTGCAATGCAGTTTTGATGAGCAATGTAAATTTGCTGGTAGTGAATATTTGGTGCCCTTTAGTCCTCAGAGGGTTTGTGGCTGAGCAATAACTTTGCAAACTAGGCTATAAGATGCAGGTTGATGCAGTGTTTCTGTCTCAAAAGTGCATGTATTTTTGTATTAATCGAATCTACCTGCCATAATCAACTACTACTATGTATGTTAATGCAGTCCCTTATGTGGCAATGGATAGTTTAGAAGGAATCCATCAATTTTTATTAGCTTTCGTGTCTGTAGTAGATTTGTGCATGTGCTGTGCGTGTTTGCTGCTTGGTTCTGGCTTTTATGTATACGTAATGCATGTGTACACACATGTCTTGTTTTTGTACTTTTTTGGGAGAAATTCCAGGCTACATGCTTCTTAACATGTTGCTGAGGACATCTTTATTTTTTGTTTTAATTGCAAATTCCCTGCTGGATTGATAAACCCAACTGCTAGGAAACAGACTTTGCATCTGGTTATCTGTTACTGAAATTCTTATTGGCACACCCATACAACCTGAAGCCTCTGCCTTCTAAGGGAAGTCTCCTGGCACAGGCTTTTCGAAGGCTATGGGAGTAATTTGCAAGCAAAATTTCAAGCTTTGGTGATGAAGAATTTCAATGCTGAAGACCTGGTGATGTATTTAAAATGTCTGGATGCATACCCTGGATTACAGGGAACACACTAGCAGACTTTTCACTTGTATGTTACTGGCTAAATTTTCAAGGGAAAATGTTTCCGGGACGTAAAGGAATGATGTTTGTGCATGGGAAAGATGGAGGAAAAAGTAGTCATTTCACCAGGACTTGCAAGTAGTTCCTCAGCTGCTGTGCATTGCTACAACTCCCTTGCAGAGCAGTGACAACCCACAGCAGCTGGCCATTTGTCCGTTTAAGTGTTTCAATTGGGATGGGATGCTTTTCTGAAGGAGGTGTCTGTACCTATGTACACAGCTGGTTCAGAGTTCATTTGTGAGGTACACAAGATACCCTTCCCACCCTGTCCAACACAGTAATTGTTGGATGAAACTCCGTGGGTTGTGCTGAATCAGCAGCCAGACAAGATGACCTTTGTGACTTCCTTTTACTCCGGCCCTTAAAAGGACTGGGGGGGCAATATCCCTGCTGTGTATGCTGTTGCTGGATGCCATCTGACACTGTGTGCTCTGGCTCAGCAAGGCTGGTTCCCTTCCCAGCTTCCAGCCTGTTCTGCAGGTGTAATCCTGTGTCATACCCCACATGTCAGTGATACCCAGCCTGTCTGGGTGTGGAAAGGGCTCCATGAGGGCTGTTGACTTTGTTGATAGTGAAGCCAAGAAGTCCTGTGAAATAAACTGCGATTGAACCCTGTGTTGCTTGATGGTAGCAAGCATTTGACATGTTCATTCCTCCAGTCATTTCTGATTCCCTTCCTACTGCTTAGACTGGGAGGAGTTAGTGAGGGAGTTGTGAGTTGGCAGCTGGGGTCTAAGGATGCTTCTGGCACTGCAGGGACAGTGACAATGCTGAAAATAAGTGCAGGCAGGACCTGGCTGTGCATTTGGGGTTCACAGCTCCTCCAGCTTTTGACTGCTGGCAATCCAAGAGAGTCACCATGCAGGTAAGGTGCCCAGGGTGCTTGTGGTCCAGCAATTCATTGAGGAAAAGACAACTTATCTCTGCCATGGTATGGAGACCCCCTTCTTGAAGGAATGTCTGCACAGACATTTCCCCATGTTCCTGTGAATAACTTAGCCATGAAAGTAAGTAGCAAGAATGGCAGAAGTGGGCTATAATGCTCAGTGGAACCACATGATTGTCTTGCTGGTGTGTAAAGTAGCACTTGGCTGCTTGCTGTTTTGCTGCCTGGATTGCTCGTTGCTTTGGTTCCGTAGGGTTTAGCTGAGGGCTCTGCTTTGCTGTTACTGCGATTTCACTGGAATGAGGTTTCCTCAGGACAGTTTTGAATGTCCATCCCCACAGGTGCCAAACATCTGACAGTCTTCCATTTCCTTTGCTGGCTTTATTTTTCTTGGCTGTTCTGGGCATGGCCTCCACAAGGCTCCATTTTGGAGTTTAGTGCTGAGAGGTGGGTGTGCTGCTGCACTGGCACCGAGGTGGTGCTGTTCAGTGCTGTCAGACAGGATGGGACTGAAAGCCTGTCCCCAGTGGCAGCATTGCCGTGGTGGGAAGGCTGGTCTTTAAACACCCTTTGCAGAATGTGAGGTCTCTGGAATGACAATGTGTGGGTCTGGGTTCTCCATCCCATCCTTTCCTCCTGTTTCACATGATAACTCATCAACCATTCGGAAAGCACACTGGGTGCTTGTTTGGTTGGTTGTTTTCTTGCAGGACAATATGCTATGAAGAAAGGAACAGTGGGCAGAGAGCCGGGGATGTGGGTACTTGTTTATTTGCAGCCAGCTGGACTGTCCCTCAGGGTGGCAGGACCCACAGTCCATTTGTGCATCTTGCACTTGCTTGAGGGACCAGCTGGTCTCCCATTCGAGCAGGAAGTTTGGCCTGTGCAGGTTGCAGGGGTGCGCTTGCATTATCTCTGTACATCACCACAGCTCCTGGGACCTGTGCCATGGGAGTCTCAGTTGGGCTGTGTCCCCTAAAGGACAACTAAATTATGTCCTGCAGATGTGGCTGTGGGGTGTCCAAGCCCCCAAAGCTACCTCTGTTATTCCCTAAGTACACAGAGAGGGAAGGAGGGGTGGTCTGTGTGCAAGAGCCTTTTTATTAACTTACTGAGACATTCAGCAAGTCCCCTTCACTGCTTCTGCTAACAATGACTGTCCAGGAGGGTGTTGGGATTGCCTTCCTTGGCTCCACCTGACTCTGACTTGGTGCCAAGCCCGGAGAACTACTTATGCAATAGTCCAGCAAAACATGTCAGCATGTATTTCTCATGTGTCCTGGTGTCCTGCTTTCAGCTTTGTTAAAAAAAAAAAAGGAAGGGGTGAAGGAGAGTGGCTGATAAAATTTCTGTTGAATTTTACATATATATTTCTGTTGGATTTATATTTGTTTGGCTTGGGGAGACTTTGCAGCACTTTAACTAAATCTGGTTTTAAATCCACTTAAGTTAAACTCCTACTACAACTAGTGTGTGCAGACCAGGATGAAATCTCATTAATTTTAATAGGATTAAGCACGTTCTTTTGCTGAGTCTTCTTCTCTATATTTTTTTTTTTGTTTGGCTTCTCTGTATAAAAAGCAGGATAAACCTTTCCACTCTTCCACCTCTTTGTGAAAATGCTTTGACAGTCTCACAGAAATGTCTCTCTGGTTGCATACAATAACGTTTTACACATTTTTTTCCCCTATGCTTTCAGCTGTAGTCCTACTGTATCCAGGCTTTTATTGGCTTTTGCTTTCCCTAAGGACGCAATAATTCCTGACAGCAAGAAAACAGTTACAAGTGTTTGGATGGTAAGTTTCAGCACTCAAAATCATCATTTTTGCTTTTGGTCTCTCTGGATAGATTTGAAACTGCTGTAAAACAAGTCAGTTAGTAGAGAGAAACTCTGTAGAAGTCAGCAGGAACTGAGCATATGCAAATGGGTGAGGGCAAAATTAATCTCTGTTCATGAACCAGGTAACTGAACCAAACTGAAGAACAGGAAATAAAGGTAGAAGAGGTCTGAATGCAAACTGGTTGAAGGGAAATATTTGAGATCGGTCTAAGATTAAGCAAACCATTAACTGGAGAGGAGACTGCTTCATGCATTTGTGTTACTCTTTACTTCCACATTTCTCAATGTACATCATGCCCTGAATATCAGTATTGATAGAGGAATTTGATTTATATGTGATTTATGTTATAGGGACACTCCTCTTCTCTCTCTCCATCTGAAAAGAGAAATCCCACAGCAGGTATTTCTGGAGGTTCCCGAGATCCTAATGACACACTGACTACGTATATGCTTTCACAGGAAAAGCTGACTGTCTTGTAGCTGTGTACTGAGCTGGATTTCAAGAGACTTGATTTTCATCTTCAGTTCCAGCTCTGACCAGCTCCACCTATAGCTATACACAAATGACTCAGTCTTTTCACACCCCTTTTCCCATCCTGTGAGATAAGGGAGGGTTGGTCTACCTTGCCTCTGCACTTTTGAACTGATGCCCTGCCATGCTGTGGACTAACCCATATTACAAAGGTTGGGCTGGTGTTTTTGTGTCAGCAAAACTCCTCTGTACCATCAATCCTTTTGATGAAACTTTACATCATCAGTGTGTTGTCGTGCTGACAGTAGCATCTAGATTTAAACTCCTGTATCTAATTAAAAAGGAGAACCTGGTGGGGAAAAAAAAGCTTTCTGGGGTTTTTTTTCCCACAAGATAAACAGAGATTGGCTTATTAGGGGGATTAAGGATGGGGAATTCTGACAGGTGAGTAATGCCCAGTGATATCTTGAACTTCTCCATGTGCAAGAAGAGAGCATTTATTCCTATCATAAAAGGGTTAGGCTTGGATGGGACCTTAAAAGATCATCTAGTTCCAAACCCCCCTGCCGTGGGCAGAGATGATCAGGTTGCTCAAGGCTCCTTCCAACCTGACCTTGAATGCTTTCAGGGAAGGAGTATCTACAACTCCTCTGAGCAACCTGTGCCAGTGCCTCACCACCCTCACAGTGAAGAACTTATTCCTAGCATCTAATCTAAATCTCTCCTTGTCCTGTCACTGTCTTCCCTTGTAAAATGTCAGTCTCCCTCTTTTTTATATGCCCCCTTTAAGTACTGAAAGACCACAGTGAGGTCTCCCAAGAGTCTTCTCCTCTCCAGGCTGAACAACCCCAGTTCTCTCAGCCTGTTGTCATAGGAGAGGTGCTGGACACAGCGCTCCAGGTGGGGTCACACCAGAGCAGAACAGAGAGGCAGAATTCCCTCCCTTGACCCACTGTCCATGCTGCTTTTGATGCAGCCCAGGCTTTCTAGACTGCAAGCATGCATTTCTAAGACATCAATTGTATCTTCATCTATGATGATTTTTTTTTAAGGGATTGGCAGCAGTTTATATCCGCATTGTGGAAGAGGTGGGACCTGTGTGTTCTGGCTGTAATGACCATCTCTGAGGTGGCTGGAGTAGGCACGTGCTGTGGCTGAAATGCATCACTGACAGTGTCTGGGGTATACCTGACTCCAGTGGGCACATTTTGGGTGGTGAAGCCAGCAAGGGAATGCAATGTCACGAGCCTGCCAGTGGCTACACAACTCAGTTTTATGGAGGTCCCAAGTTCCACAGGTTTTGCTAGACTTACTCTCACATGTGAAGTTATACACAGGCTTTGTGTGTTTGAAGAATTACTGCCTCAGACAGATATGCTGATGTGGAAACAGCTGATAATGTTCTTCAGGGACACGTGCGTGAGTTTGAGAAGCGTGTGGCCTGGACTGAGCTGTAATGCAGATGGCTTTTGTTACCAGCTGACTTGGTAACCAAAAGCAGGAAGTTGTGTTTGTTTGCTATTTAGTAAATACCTTTTGACTGAATCCCATGTATTCATAGATTCCTGTTTGTTGCTTTTCTGTCCGTTGCAAAGGGAGCAAGGATTTGTAGGGTTTGAAAAGCTTGTGATGTATAGAAGCTGGATGTATGCTGATGCAATGAAATATATTCAGTGAATTAACAGCTGTAGAAGCAGTGGGTTTCCAGTGCTGATGATCCATCCTCTTAAGGAATATCTGAAAGAGCCTAAAAATAAAATATAAACAGAAAATACTGGTGATTTGGGGAGTTATGGTTGCTTTTTTTTCTGCAGGTTTTGGCAATATGAGTAAGCAGTTCTTTCTGGGTGTTATGTTCTGCACTTGGTCTTTGACCCCTCTCAAAGTGGAAACAGATGTAATGCAGACTCTGGAGTAGGCAACCTGTCCCCTGGGAGCTGACTGAAAACAAACCCCTCCACTGAATGAGCTCTTAAGTTATTGCGTGTCTTGGGACAAATTTGTTTGCAGTAAATCAGTAAGATAACACCTGCAGAGGTCCCTTCTGGAGTTAAAATACATGTTCCAAAATTGTGATACACAGCTGACTCAGGCATTCACATTTACAGTTACTTCTAAGCAAGATACAGTGAATGCCATCCAGTGAACATGGAGCTGTGACACAGGATTTCATACAGAGATTCATCTGCATAAAAGGTGCCTGGAGGAAGAAGAGAATTTGTAAATAAAATACATAGACAAATTTATTTCAGTATTTTTCTCTCCTCTCCAGGAATGTTACTGCTGGAGGGAAGTGCTTCAAGAAGCAAAGACTGAAATGGTGGGCATGCAGTTTAAATGGTTAGAGATTGTTTGTTTGATTTTGCAGATGTTACTATGCATCTGCATAGGTAGAGAGCTTTCTATCTTGGCCTATAGGTGCTAGAGGGTTTGGTAAGCAAGATCCTCTTCATATGGCTGTCAGAAAAAAAAGGCAAACAAATAAACCCTAAACTAACCCCAAAAACTCAACACATGATCCTCACTACAGTAGTTTTTCTGCTCCATTGTCTGCTTGGGCAGATTTACCTCATGATGTAATTCCAGGCAGCTGAAGTGAAAGTGCCCTTCTCCATCACATCCTGAGAAGATCCTGGTTCTAAACTGCCCAAAACAGAGAGGGAACCTGAAGAGAAGACTTCTGGTCCTCTGACCCATTGCTGTCACTTAAAAAGTATCTCTGGAGTTTTCTCTGATCTCTTTTGCAAACTTCCAGATTTCTGGACGATTTTGAGAAGCAAACACACCTCTCAGAAGTTGACAGTTGTGATGCCAAACATGCATTGAGTCATGCTGATTTTCCTGTCATTCTGTAGGGACAACTCTGCCGCTTATGGGGCAGTTCTCGGTTTACTGCAAACTGCAGCTTTTGAGGAAAGCAGCATTGGTGCCACTTCACCTTGTGTTCTGATGTAGTGATAAGGAGCGATGAAGAGGCACCCCAGGCAGGTGCAAAGGAGGAGCCTTTATTGCCGAAAACCCGTTTTTTTAATGCTGTTAGTCGCTTATCAGTTTACATAGTTTTAAGGCACAACAAATCAATTTTAACCAACCACCATACCCCAGGGTGTGGGCACGAGGCATTCACGCAGCCTGCCTCACTTCCCCTATTCTAGCTGAGTCACTCTCCCACAGTCCCTTTCTACTTAGCCTAAGTGACAGGCCAGAGCCATGATTTTACCAGGCCTTCCCTTTACAAAGCTTTACTTACGGTAACATTCTGAGGCAGTTTACTGGTGGGATTTAAGCCTTCTGCTTTGTTACAGTTGAACAGGAGCAAGAGCAGCTGGGAGGGCAGGGGCAGGTTTATGGGTTTGAGGTCCCTACAACAAGGTGACAGGACTCTTTGGCCTTCAAGTTGGACTTGTTAGTCTGGTGTCTAGTTCTGAGGATCCTAAACTTTGTTTAAAGGATGAGGCTTAATAAGTGTTGGCAGTGCTGGCTGTCTGGGTTATCACTCTTCTGCATTTCTACCCATTTCTCATTCCAGTCTTGCAGAGTCTCTAGCAGCAAACAACTTGAAACAAAAGGTGTTGTTTGATAGGCAGAAGTACATGTTCATTCAAGTGTGAATTATTTAATTCTTGGCACATCTTTTGTTTTGTGTCTGATTTCATTCAGTCACAGTCTGTTCCACCTGTTGACTCCTGACCTGTAAGGGTGTTCTGCTGATCTGCTGATACTGGACAGGTTTGTACTGGAGTACACTGGAGGTGAAGTCTTCAGAACACCAGTCAGAAGCAAGCAGTAGTAGGAGTTACTGCTTGTAGTGTGGTTTTCACATGCTTGTTCTTTCCCTTATTTTTGTTGTCCGAGCTTTGACAACCTCTACCAGGCAAACTCTTGACCTGGATAATTAGTGTATGGTGAGCTCATCTTTGAACCCAGGTGGGGTAGTTTGGCTGTTCTAGTTCACTGTTCCCCTCATTACAGGATTGGAGCATCTTTGGCATAAAATCAGTAGCCAGAAGTTTCTGATAGGTTCAGGCTTCCTGCTACTTCTAGGTCACAGCTTCTGGAGGAGTAAGAGTAACCTTTTTGAGTAAGAATAACCTCTTGGTTTTGTTACAAGTTCAGGTGTTAGAATTTGAGAGAGAGGTTTCAACTTTGGGGTTTTTTCTATGTTTGTTGCTGTACTGCTGAGCAAAAATGGAAGACTGAGATAAACATGGAGGCATCTGAGATGGCTTCTGAAAATATCTGTATTTGTGACCCCATCTGTCTAGTAAATAGAGAACGCTTTTCACATTTGTGTCTTGGGTACAAATTAAACTGACGTTTGTGGTAGTTGTAATCTCTCTTGGTGAGTTGCTCTGCTGACTTTCTGTAGATGCCCATGACATTCAGGTGACCCCCTGAAATAGTTTTGGAGTTCTTGTTAGCCACATCGTCAGCAGACAGACAGATAGACAGACCTTCTATATCAAGCTCAGAAGGGTTCAGAAAAAACCTGCTGCTACCTGTGCAGTCTCTCTTCCATGAATGAGGGGCTCTTAGCTACTGGAAGAGCTTTGAGGAACTCAAACCAAGCTTATTTTACTTTGATTTTATAATCAGTTTTTGAGTATCAAGACTCAAAACTGTAATGAGTTCCTCTGAAATGGAGAAGAGGGAACCTAGAACAGGGTAGGAGAGCACAGCTGCTGCCCTGTTGCTGTGTAGGAGATGAGACCCAAGGGCTGGGCTGAAGCACTTCTGCAGCTGCTGCCTTGGCAGCCCTGGACATCCATGGGAGTAAGGAGAGGAAAGGATATTTTTCCTTGAGGTTCTGATAACGGATAGGTTTACATTCAGGTTGGTGCATGACCTGAAGACTTGCTGGCTGTGAAGGGAAGACCAGCAAGGATGAGAACTGCTACTGCATTTGATTCTTTCTTTGTTTGGAAAAAAATAGATTTGGGTAAGCTTTCCCACCCACCCTACCCTATGATTTCCACATCTTTCAAGCTGTGAAAATCACAAAGCAGGGAGGCAGGTGCCAACAAACTTTATTTGGTATTGCTGTAAAATATGTGCCTGGCTTGGAGACTGTAGGAAGACTCTCTTCTTTGTGCCCACATATGTGTGGTGCAAACCTCCGCAGTGTTGTATTGCACTGAGATAAGCTGGAGTGTCTTTTTGCTGCGTCTCACCTGGGAGATCTTCCATATGAAACTACCTTTGTTTTTTAACCTGAGTGATTTGCTTAAATAGAGGAAACTTCTTATAATCTAGGAGCCTTCAGGTTGTTTTGGTTGTGAGGATAACTGGAGGTGGAGGAATATATCTTTGGAATTTTTTTTAAATTTGTGTTTATTCTTCATATTTCAGGATATGCACAAAGATCTTACTTCCTTGAAGAAAGGAGAAATAACCAAAAATGTTTTCCTCTCTTCCAGTTGTTTTAGGGCTGAGCAGACGTTCCCTTTCAGTCACTGGACTGGGATCGTGTTTTGGCTGTTTCCAGGCTCTCTGAACTTCTCCTGAGTTTCTGAGCTCCCACAGTATTGCCTGATGCTTTTGTACCATTTCTGCTGTATGTAACCCTGCTGAAAACCATGCACAGGCTTAAATTCCTGAGCAAGGTTGCAGAACCTTGTGTTCTGGATGGAGATGTGTCCTGTGTTTCCATGGGCCTAAAATTAGTATTTCAGCTACATGAACCTATAGAGGAGCATAATGATTTCTCAGAAATATCTGGAGTGGAAGGTAGCATTTCAGTGAAACTTAAGTTGATCTGGATTGCCAGGAATTTGCTGACTGTGGTGAAATCCTGCAGGGCAGGAGCTGGGTGCGTGACCAAACTTAAACAAATTGGCACTTACTCCAGAATTAACACTTGGTTATTTGTACCTTCAGGCTGAAGTTGCTGCTTGTTAAGTCTCTGTTAGCTCCACGCGTGTCAGTTTTGAATTTAATAGCACCTCAGGTAGAGTTTATTCCTGTGCATGTGGAACATGCTGGCTCTGGCTTCTAATGGTTTCCCTCAGCAAGCGTGAAGCACCTGTCCTGCAGAGTACCTGCTTCTGCAGGCACTTTGAGAAACCAAAATCGGGAGCTGGTCTTTTACCCTTCTTGATGAACTTTGCTCTGTGTTAGTTCAAGGGCTGCAGAGTTCATGTGGGAACCCACTGGGATGGTTCCTTTGAGGGTCTTGTTGAAAGCTGGTTAATTTGAAACACATGGTGTGAAATGCCCTACATATGATCTCCAGTTCCTATGAGACAACAACATGTCTGAAAACTTCTATCTGCTTCAGGTGCAGACCAGACTAGGGAAGGTTGCAGTTGAGCCACAGTACACATTTTTATTGCTTAAAGGTATTTTTGTTGACAGATTTATTGTTCAGTCACAGCTTTATGAAGTTAGCCCTTGGCAGCTCACTTTTCTGTATATTAAAACTAGATTGTTTCAGATATTTCAAAACAAGGCACATTTTCATAAATCAAATAGCTGTCTGATCATTTGTCACCAAAAAAAATGTTTTGCTGAGTAGTACTTCTTAGCATCAGAACTGCAGCACATGGCGCTAATATGGGTGAGAAAGGATGATGGATGGGTGGTGCTGGTTTGGGAGTTTTAGGCTTTAACATTTATTTCTTCAGAGGCAAAGTGTGATGGCCATGAAGCTTCAACAGTGACAATGTGGACTGTCCTCAGCTGTATAAGATGTCTGCCTTGTGCCCTGAGAGAGAAACCAAGTGGGGAACCAAGGAACAGAGAGATGGAGATGGGTAAAGCTGGTAATATTTGAAACAAAACTAACCAAAAAAAAAAAGCTCCCATAAACCCTACTGCAGCTGAACGTGTCTGTTGAGGTTTAAGTCAAGCTGGCAACTCAGCCCAGCAGAGCCACTCACTTAAGCCCACCCGGTGGAATGGGGGAGATAAAGGTGAGAAAACTTCTGGGTTGAGAAGAGTTTAGTAGGAAAAACGAAAGCCACATGTTCGAGGAAAGCAAACCGAGGAATTCCTTCACCACTTCTCATGGGCAGGCAGGTGTTCAGCCAATCCCAGGAAAGCAGGGCTGTGTCACATGTAGCGGTGACTTGGGCAGACAGAAGCCATCACTCCAAACATCCTGCCCTTCCTTCCTTCTTCCCCCAGCTTTATGTGCTGAGCACAGTGCGATATGGGATGGAATATCTCTTGGCTATCACAGCTGGCCTGGCTGTGTCCCCTGTGACTTCGTGTGCACCCCCGGCCTTGTTGCTGGTGGGGTGGGGTGAGAAGCAGGAATTTTTACAATCTTTTTTTTGTGGACATGTATTGGCAGAAACATCAGGAAAGGCAGCAGCAGACCAAACCTGTGACCGTCCAATACCCTGTTCTGCCTGCTGCAGTGAGGAGCGTGCTGCTAATGTGGCGCCGTGTGCCAGCTCTTCTCTGACATGTGGCCAGCTGTGTTAAACTCTGAAGAATTGTGTGGTAGGAGAAGGAACGTGATTAATGTACTTCAGGACCTGAGCTGGCGGTATTTTTTCTCTGAATTGCATTTCAGAGTACGTGTAACTTGCATCCCACTGTTGCAGCAGATCAGCCTCTAATGCTCTGCTGCCCTCATGTCAGCCCCAGGTGTTTGTCAGATCCAGCTGGTTGATCAATATTCCAGCCTGGCTGATGTATCCATGAGATAAGACTCATGATTTCTAGTCACATTTTCCTTCAAGACTCCTTCTAAAAGTATGGAACTGTGCAGGTTTCACCTCAGTCATTTTTCTACAAGGAGCATTTTGTTAATGGTGGAGATAGTGGGCAGACAGAGACACAGTATTGGGGCAACAAATGGACCTTTGGCTGTTGTTTCCTGGTTTTCTGAGGCAGTGGGAATGCTTCATACTCTGCAGACATCTTGGGAACCAAGGAACTGTGTCCAGACCAGGGACCTAATAATATATTTCCTCTTCTGTAATCTGTAATGTTTTTCTGCTTCACAGTCTGTTCATTCTTCATTGTTGATAGCATGTCATGTGTTGTAGGAACAGCTTTGCAGCTTGTCAATAACTTTCTTGGGGAGCCAAAGGAATCAATGGCTCTAAAGCTGCTGTTCGGAGAATCATGTAACTTCATCTGGTCATACTCAGCTGACACTGGGCCGGCCTCGTGTGTCTTGGTGTTGCCCCTTCTGTCTCTAAATGTATCTACCTGTGCATCTTCAGTCTTGGAGAGAAGCTTGGGAAGTAAAATGCATCTGAGGATTGCAGTGCAGATTCCCCATTTCCTGTATTCTTGCCTCAATTTACGAAATGAGATGTGCTTGTATTGCCTTAGCAAAATCTGGTTTAATTTTGTTTTTTAAAGAGAGAAATGTTGCACTTGTTTAGAGAGCTGACAACACATCAACTGTTCAGCAGCAAATGCAAGTGGGAAACAGGCCTTATGCCTTCTCAGTTTGATGGGAGAGTAGCATTGTTGTCTGCAAAAGGTATACCACCCTTGTTTTCTCTGCTTTGTTGTTATACGGAAGATAAAACATTTCTTTGCCACTCCGACCTTATTTCATACCTCGTCCATGCACGCTTGTGAGTATGAATTTTGAGGCGGTGTCTACTGGCTCTTCAGTGACAGCTCAAAGGAGCATGTGCTGCCCTAAATGATTTGCTTTGCACTCTTCGTACCTGTGATCTCTTAACACCCCCATTGCCTCTTTTCATGTTTCTTTTGGTCTAGTTCTGTATCTCTCTTTTCACCCTGGTGCAGTCACTGCGTGCGGCTTGCAGCTGCTTAACTAGGAACAACTGAGGCTGCTGGGGGAGCATGGAGGCAAGGGGTTTATATTCTAAGGGCCTCTCTCTGCTCTTGCAACATCATCCCAGTCATTGTTCTTTGAAATAAAGAATTTTTTTATTTGTATAAATTCCTTGGCTTAAGCACTGTGAGATCAGCAAGAAGCAAGGAACTTTTCTGAAACCCAGCAGGCAGTGCCCTCTGGGTATGTGTGTACACTGCAAAATCATCAGTCATTCAGTTGTTGATTCAAAGTTATTCTGGTTTGCCAGCATGCTCGTTCCCTGCTGAGTTACAGCCACAGATAACAAAAGCGAACTTTGTATTTTTCGGAGTGTAATCTTTCCCCAGATTTTATTTGTTGCTGTCTTTTGTGGTTTGGTTTGGCTTTGAATTTCCTTGGGGATGCTCTATAGGTGGAGACAGTAGTGCTTGAAGAGTGAATTTTGCCCCAATTTCTCAAAATTACTTCTGATGGGAACCATAGCATTCATCTCTTCCGCTGTGTTGCCCAGACAGGAATCAACACGGTTTGAAGAAGAAGGTTTAGCTAGTCCTGTTCTGGGGTGTAAGTGGTGGGGGCAGGTGCTCAGAGGTGTCTCTGAATACAAATGGGGCTGTGTGGGACAGGCTAGAGGTGTGGCAGGAAGTCAGAAATGCAGTTTATTGCTTGTGACTATTATAAAGGGCAGTTAAGTTGGGGAAAGTAATCTGCAAGTAATTGTAACTCTTGTTCTGGATGAATGGGATTGGCTAAGGTGGAAGAGGCCAAAAAACCACACCTCTAGCTGACGTTTCTGATATTTGATACAGCATCCTAAGCCTCATCTGTACTGCATTAAGGTATGACTACAACTGGGTATCCTCTCTCTGGTCTTGGAAAGGAGCTGTTTGCTTGTCTAATACACTTACAGTCTGTGCATTGTGTTTGTCTGCTTCACACGCTCACTCTGCAGTCTGCAAAGGGATTTTTATAATTGGCCAAAGAGCCTTGAAAAGTGTTTTAAGCTTGTAATTTTGTATTGAGTGCCTTAGGGGAGGTATGGCCAGTTGGAGCCTGAGGAGACCATGTTTAGTGAGGGGGAAAGGGGGGACAAATCTCTTATGCATGAGCTTGGCGTGTCCCCCTAAACCAGTGCTGGCCTAATTCAGAAAGGCTGCCAGGTACTTTGGAAGAGGTGAGAGTAATTTTCTGGAGTTTTATTTTCCTCTGCAGTTGTTGCAGTCAAGTGGAACCAAAGTCAGCCGTGATGGGAAGGACTTCCAGTGAATTGATGTGGTTGGGGATACAAAACCATCTCTCTGCATAGGGGATGCATGTTAATGCAACAGCTTCTAGGTACTGCTGTGATCATTTGATCTTGCAAATATATGTAGTTCTTGGGTTGGTTGATATTAATATTAATATTTTATTTGTCCTAAACCACTGAGATTTTAACTATAGTAATAATGATAGTATTTATTTATAGCTATAATGCTGTTACATCTGCAGTTTCAAAATGCAATGGAAGATGTTTATTCTTTGAGGGTGGTTATTATAATTGCAAAATTATTACTAAAGGTAGGAAAAAATCTCCTATAATAAATGTTTAGTGTTTGTATTTATTGCTGTTATTCCTTACTAGTTTATTGAAAACAGTATATGCATACATTATTGCATGGGTAATTCATTCTTGGGGTCACTTCTTGGGCTGTAAAATAATGCTTATTGTAAACCCTGGACCTTGAATAGGGACAGCAGACATAAGCTGCAGTCTTTAAAATGTGAAATATATTCATGGTGGTTTTTTCCGCTTTTCTTTTGTGGGTTAAGTACTGCTTTCTGAATCTCTGCCTATGACCTGTGAACTTCACAAAAAGTGCACTTACTTTGGCACCATGTGGTGGGAGTGCAGGTTGCCAAACAGTGCTCTGAGGTGAGAGTACATACCTGTAGTGTCTTTGAGGGAACCCAATTTGCTTGCTTTAAGTTGAAGGATGTGGAGTTTAAAAGAAGTCCTTGCTGTCTGCTCTAGGAAAATCTCTTGTGGGCAGAGTATTTAATGTTCTGCCTTGCTTTCCCCCTTGCTCCCAGTCTTGCCAACTGCAGCTTTCAATGGTTAATCTACAGCATATGCGAAGAGTGACAGTAAGAGTGTGATAAAGGCTGAGACAAACCTGTAGAAGTGCCTTGCAATTTGGAACAGTGGGAGAAGTACTGGAAGTTGGCTTGGCTGGACAACACAAATCAATATTGCCAATTCCCTGAGGAGAATGTGAGGCTGCTTTCCTGAGCAGCCAGTGGCGGTGTAGCCTGTTGCAAAGGCTGTGCTGGTATTGCACAGGTCACCTCCTCTCCTGGCCTGACTCTTTCAACTTTGCTAAGGTGCACTTGGAAGAAGTGATGAAGAAAGAGCAGAGTCAGTCTGTGCTGTGCATGCACAATGTGAAGTGAGAGAGAGGCCCCAGCGGAGCTGGTGCTGGCTGGACACCGGGCGTAGTCACTGGTACGTAGGACTAGAGGGGGTTGCTGTGCTGCCTTCCCCGGCCAAGACTTCGGTTGTCAGGTCAGATTTAGAAATACTTCCAGCTGCCAGGTGAGATGACGCAGGCTTGAACTTTTGGCTGCACTGAGAAACCTGCTTGCACAAAATGAGTGTGATGCTGTGCACACTTGCTCCAGGGAGAAAGCTGCAGGGCAGTGCCTGAGCTGAGGTCAGCAGTGCAAGGGCCCCACAGTCATTTTGGGCTTCCCATCTCTCTGGGAGAGCAGAAGGTATAAAAATGCTCCATCTATTTTCAACAGGTAAAATAACTCTTTTTACTAGAATAAATAGGCAGAAAGGAGACTCTGAGTTCCTCAGGGAACTTGAAGGTTGACTAGGAAAACTGAATTTGAGGCACTGCATTTTAGTACCAAGTTTTGTCCCCATCTTTGGCTCTTTGATGGTCCAGTGTGAACCTGTATATTGTGTGTCCTCTGAGAAGCTTAGGGTAGCTGAAAAAGCTACCCTTTTTCAGATAGGGTGGGTTTGAAGCTAAAACTCTGTTGCCTTGCTTGGGGCTTTAGGATATAGCAGAAGGAAAAATTGGAAACAAAAGTTTAATGGTACAAAGCATCAAAATATTGCAATCTGAGTCAAAGCTAAAAAACATTATTTGGGGCTTTTTTGGAGGAGAAACAGCTCTTAGATTCTTAAATTCCACAAGCATGGTTGAAACTGGAGTTGAGAGCTCAGGCTGAGACTTCTTGCATGGATGGCTAAATCAGGGTCTTACGCACATTACTGAGGACTGTTAGATGTTCTTCACTGTGGTATTTATACCGTTCACACATGCTGCTCATTCTGTGTTGTGAACTGCCTTTGCAGTCATCACATCCCTCTCAGAGATGTCACACAAAGCTGAATCTCAACACTCTTTGAAGGCTGTCACATTTTTCTTCATAACTTCAGGATGGCAACCAAAGTTTGCTTTAGTGATGAGGAAGAGGATTGCCCTTAAAAATTACTTAGAGGAAAGGCTTACAATAGGTCTGGTTCAGACTGAACTGTTTGGAAGCTCATATAAAGCTCTAAAAATCTCAGAACCAAGAGGGTAAATCCAGAGAGAAGCTACGAATGTGCTCTGATGTCAGTGGGAGCTGTTGCAGTGTCTTCAGTGATGAAAGCCCCTCCATTGGGTTGGAGTCACATGTGTGCATTAATAATGAAGGAAAGACATTATCTATCATTTTATGTGGGGAAATAAAGGCTTACTGTGGGTGTGAATCTTCTCTAACAGCTGTGTCTGTGTAATGTCTTGGAAGCCCTGAAATAGTGGGGTTTGTTTGTTTTTAACCAAAGTTTCTTTCAGCTTTTTGTAATGAGCAGGAAAATAAAAGCAGGAATCAACCTTGGTTACTTGGTTTTGACTGACTTGGTGTAAAGGCAGGGCCAGGACTATAGTTCCCCTTATCAGTGTCATAAAACCCTTCTGCTGAGCCTGGGAACAACATTAGGGGTTTCAGAATGAGTCCAAAGGCATCATGTGTGTGCTGCCACACACTTCTGGGCTTTGAGATTGACTTTGTATGCATGGCTTTTGACTTAAGCTGTTCTCCATTGGGACCTGAGGGAAGGAGAGCAGAGTACCTTTTCCAAAGAAAGGGCCTCTCTGGGAAGTTGGGAATGGTCTTTACTCCTCCTGCCTCTGAGCTCTTGCTTGTTTGTGATATGTAAGGATATTTGCCTGCTTTTGTACAGTTCTTTTTTCCATTCCTGCTCACAGGGATACAAATTGTTGTTGTTTTTTTTTTTTTTTAATAGGTATATTGCAGTGGATCTGAAGTTGATATAAGAGAGAATTTCTTCTGGGAAGAGAAGCTTCTCTGTAAGGCCAGCCCTGAAGATGTGGACTGCCATTGTGTTCTTCCTGCTGATTTCCATCTGTATATGTGAACACCAATTTTCTATCCTGAAAGGGAGAGGAGCCCATGTAGTGCAAATAAACAGGCTTACAAGTGAAGAGCAATGCAGGCAGGCTTGTCAGAGCCCAAGTGCTTCAGGTGAGGTTCTTGTCCATTGGATGGAATTCCAGCTGCATTTTCTGCCCCTTGAAGATCTCTGCTGCTCCTTTGACGACTTTCTCTTTTAATTCCAATTGTTTACAGGCATTTACAGTTATGGCTCCTCTGTGCAGTGCTGTGGTGCTAAATAACTTCTGATAGCTTTGGTTAAATTGAATCCAGGACAACTGTTTCCCAGGGCCCTTCTAGCTTCCACCGGAGACAGCGTGGGCTGTTGGTGTGCACTGATAGCGTGCAAACTGTGTCAGGTCATTTGAATTGATGACTGATTATTCCCTGCTGCCAGATGTTTGCAAGTGAGCAGTGCTGTTGTAGACAGCTGCATTAGAACGAGTAATCTTTGCTCCTTGGTATTTGTGTGTGTTTTCTGCCTTACAAGAAAACACTTTGTCCTGCAACCAAACACAGAGTTAAATCTGTTGAGATGAAAGCCTTCTCACTACCTCTGAGATGTCTTTATAAAGCATTAAACGTCTAAAAGAGTCTTTGAGCTGTCCTCATGAGGGTCCCAATCCTGTCTAGCCAGATGAGAAAGCTTGTAGCACCTACAAAAAGCTGGTGATGCTGTGGTGAAGGTGAGACCTTGACTCAGGTGGATGAATATCTGACATTCAGATGGTTAGGAACATAATAAAGATGCTGGTTTTAATGGCCAGTGGTTTCAAACCTTTAGTTTAAACATGAGACATTTCTTCATAGTGGAAAAGAAGTACCTTTATAAATTGTTTAATTTGGAGGTAAAATAAGAGTGAGCCTGTCTCCCAGGCGCCAGAGCAGGGAAAACTCTGGGCTGTGTTTTTTAAGGTGGTAAACTCCAGACAGCTGATGCTTAGGGTCTTTAGCACTTCATGCTTGTCTGTTCCACCTGAGAATCTCTAAACACTGTGCACACGTCATCTTAACCTTGCATCTCAGTAAGGGTAGAAAAGGTGTCATCAGCTGCCTTTTCCACAAGAGATACATAAAGAATTTAGTTAGTCTGCGATCAGGGCTGCAACATGATTAGGCTGCATGGCTGGCCCTGTTGCTGACTTTAACCACTTTTTTATGCCCTTCACTTTGTACTCTCCTGACATGTTTGTACAAAACAAGTCCAGTTGAGTGTTAGCTTTCTTGAGCAGAGGGGGTCAAGCCTGTAGAATTTGGTGACCCATTCCATCTTCAGAAAACCATGCAAAACTAAACCCAAAAGCATAAACTTTTCCAGGTTTTACATTCTGTACTAAACCTACTGAAGCAATTTCATTTCTGTTTGTTACTTGATTGCCAGTCTGTTGCATTACCTGATGTCAAGGGAGGTGGAAAAGATAGAAACTCTTGGCATAAATCTCTCTTGCTGTGTGCAGAGAGATCATCTGGGAAGAAGGACCTGAAAAGTCTTTTTTTATCATTAGCTTTAGGTTTTAAGATCAGCTTTGCTGATTTCATTCTTCATTCCCATCTTTCCCAACAATATTTATTTTTGTGCTGTCATTGCAGACATAAGGCCTGGGGCTTACATGTCAGAACAGTAACACGTATGTAACTGTCAATAAAGAAGCAGTGGTTGTTATTTTTTAAGGTATTATAGTGTGAAATTGCAGGCCAAGGTTGCATGGGGAGATACTTTCATAGCTGCATTGCTTGGAGAAGTGGAAAAATATTTCTAGCTGTTAGGTGCTTTTCTGTAGATGTAGTTTGCATCTTTGCTGACATAACATCAGTTACTTAGGGAAGTAATGCAGCTGCCACAGCAGGAAGGGGTCTTTTGAAGTACTCTGGTCCAAACCCAACTTTGATCTGTCTGTTCAAGACCTGACAGAAAGAGCACCACCTCTCTGGCCCCCAGTCCAGTGTCTGAGTGCCCTTGTGGTGGAAACCAGCTTTTTCCCTTGATGTTGAGTTGGGATTTCCTGTGAATGATCTGCTTCAGCCCTTCAGACACCTAGTAGTCTCCCTTGGACTCACTCCAGTATTTCAATACCACCCTCATATGCAAGAGACCCCAAAGCTTGGTACACTGTTTAAAATGTTTCCTCAGCTTTGGTTGGAGGAAGTTCATTCCTTCCCTGGAAGCTTGATTTTGTGTATGTGGACATGTCCAGAAAGAAGTTCAAAAGGATGCTCGAAGGAGCTTAAAGGAAAGAGAGTTCTTCCTGTTATGACTTTATTTAGCTTGTGTCGGGATTTGCCTTACTAAAAGACAATTTCTGGGATGGCTCCCGTGGCTAATGGTCTCATTGCTCAGGGAATGGCAAGTAAATTTCTGTGCAATTCCAAGCACTGGGATGGGACCTGTCTCCTATAGGTGATGAGATGGATGTCTTCTCAGTTTTGACTCGCTTCTTTTTTTCCTCATTAAGACATCTAAATGAATTTACATGGGTCCTAACTGTAGTGCACTTTATTTGTCCCTGTCTGGGTGAGTGAATTGCTGTTGTCAGGAGATGCTGGTACCAGAAGACAAGCAGGTGGGTAGGCTGCATTGGCTATACTGGTTTCATTGGCTTTCTTTGGTTATTTTCACTAAGGCTGAGTCAGGATCCTTTAAGGCCAGACCTTCTAGATACTGTGTGGTTTAAGGTTTTTTTGGTTGTGTGGGGTTTTTTTCTCTTTTTTTCCCCCACAATTCTTTAATTGGAGCCACGAAGCAGCGTGTTTGGTGTCCTGTGTGCAGCAGTCCCTTTTCTCTGCTGTTTTCAGGGAGTCGTCACTGTAATTGGTCTGTGTCCTACCAGAATCACTGCCTCCTCCTGCAGTGTCACCAGCTGAGTGTGTGCCAGAATGCTGGAGAACAAGACATCAAAGATCTGCTTGCAGGTAAAGCTATGTTGCAGGCTTCTGGGAAATCCAGGATCCTGGTTCTTTTGCTTTAAATGCCTACGTTTAACCCTTGATAGGCTTTTGGCTGAGGAGGATGGGTTGTGAAATGCCTGCAGAGTGATTCTGTAGGTACAGTTCACTGGAATAACTGTTTCACTTTGTCCTAGGGACTCTGGCACTTGCACGAGTGCATGATGTGTCTTTGAGTAGCTTTTGTAACACTTACTGAGTAACAGTTTGTCTCCATGTTGAAGACATCATTCATTCAAGCCATTTGCACGCCACACGCTGCCCTAGTGAAAAGAAAGGCATAACAGATGTATTTATATTTTTTTCAGAGAAAGGAAAATGTCCTGGCATTGTTTTTCTCTCAGATTGCCAGGATTTTGTTCCAGAGTCAACAGACTGCTTCTTTAATCAGAGCAGCAATTGCTCATGGTGACTTTCCAGTGCCAGGGTATTCAATTTTAATAAAGTGACACAATAACAAGATGGAGTTTATTTATAGTTGGGAAATCAATCTTCTAAAGTTTGTTTCAAGAGTTCACTGTACCCAAGTTTAAAAAAAGAATTTGTTCATGGTTCTTCTGGGTTGGCAAAGGTTTCTCTGCAATGTAACAACTGGACTTCTGATAAGCAGATGGGATTTATGTCACTATAAATCTAGCTCACTAGTTGTGAAGGAAATTAAACTGATATATGAAGGTGTAAGTAGAAATTTCTGCTCAGCTTTGACAAGTGAAAATTATGAACCTAAGCACAAAGGCTTTGTCGATGATGTGTAACTTTGAAAGCATGAGTCTTCTCAGGAGCTGACATTTGTAAGACTGCTCCTGTTGATAATGTGCTTCTGCATTGTAACTCTCTACTTCATTACTCCCCTTTTGTGAAATTAACTCCCTGGTTGGGCAAATACTAGAGGTCCTTGGCAGAAAAAAACAAACCAAAAAACCTCGAGGGGATTATATGCAATAAAGGCAGAGGGGTCTTGAGTTTTCATGTTCTTGCTGAATTCAGGACTGATTTATTCCACTTGTACTGTGTGTACTGCAGAATATGTGTTCTGGTTTGCATGTTGGGGGGTTGAGGTTAGATTTGAGCTTGAGGGTTTTTTTATTCTTACAAAACTCATTTGTTTTGTCTTTTGGAAGAAATTGTCAGTGGCAAATGGGAAACAGCCCTGTTTCAGCACCAGAGCCATCCACAGAAAATGGAGGGGATGCTGAATGCACGGATTCACCCACACAGTGTGGGAAACACATTTTCCTCAACTGCTCAGACTCACAAGATTCATTTGAGGGATTTGCTTGAGGTTCAGAAGGAAAATGTCACAACAAAGCCAAGCAGTGCTACCACCGCTGCCCCTGCCATGACAACAAACATTACAAATGCATCTTTCTCTACCACTTATGAAACAACTGCCAAAGCCTTGAACACCCCTGGAGGTTCTGATAACTTTAGTAAAGCCATATCATCCTCTGCCTTTTCTCTCCTTCCTGATAACATCTCTACTCCCACTTCCAGCCATGTCACCCAGACGGTGACCACCAGCCAAAAATCAGGACATAGTAGCTCTGTCTCAGTATTGTCCCCCACTTCTGCTCCCCTCACTGCTACTTCTGAAGCAGGTACCCAAGCACAGCAGCCTAGGCCGAGTACCACCAGCACCAGTGCTCCTCAGCCTGACAGCCCCACCTCTGCTGGAGCTGACCTGAAGACACTGACCACAATACTGACCACCCCCGCCCCGCAGGATGCTGGAACATCTTCCACCGCTTCCACGCATGCCACGGCACCCGTCCCCACAGCGAGTTCTCACTCTGCGAATCCAGTGCATGCCAGCACGTTGCCACACCTAAATCCAGAAGCAAATACAACCACAGCATCCTTGAGTGAATCAACTTCTCTTCTGGGCTCTACAAGAGGTGCCACGGTTTTAACTACAGCCTCTGCAGTAGCAACTACGACTGAATATGGGATAAAGTCAACATCTGATGTCTTTTCAACAAGCATGGCTCCAACAGATGCAGCCAAGACAACAGCTTCAGGCCTCACAAAAACTCAGGACACGGACAATGAGTATCTTCTCATTGCTGCTGAGCCCCTGACTCAGTACTTAGTGGATAAAAGTTCACTTCTTGCAGTGCTTTTAGTTGGTACGTTCTTTTTCATAACTGTTATAGTTCTTTTCCTCACGCAGGCCTATGAGAGCTACAAGAAGAAAGATTACACACAAGTGGATTACCTGATCAATGGAATGTATGTGGACTCAGAGATGTGAAGAGGTGGGGATAAATAGTGGGCAAGAGATGGAAAGGAGATTTAAAGTCTGCCTGACTTGTTTTTCCTTTCTATCTGCCTATAACATGAACTGAAAGTGCTTCCAAATTTACTTCTAGTGCAATTGAGGAGAAATGCCATGTACTGTATTAAGAAAAAATAATAATTTTTTTATTCAACTGTGCAACAGGTTGTTGTAAAACCATAAAAAGGGAATCATTTTTAACATTTTCATAATGCACAGTAGCTCTGGCCATTATATTTCATTGCAAAACGAATCTAACAAGGTGTAAGTTGCCATACTCTGAAAACGCTGTTGTGCTTTTCAGCTGTTTACAGTGCAGGTTGTGTTTCATTTGTTTCACGTGTGCTCCTCTGAAAACAGAGCAAAGGATGCTGTCACCTTTTGTGAAGTGCTCCCAAATAGCCAGATGAGAAGTGTGGAGTACTGTTGCAACAGGGGACTTTTAATCCAGTGTGTGTCATATTTCAGTATGCTGCTTGCTCATGAAGAGGTCTGTTTACAAGGTATTGTAAACTCTGTTTACTGCTAACCCAAGGTATCTTCACCACGGAGTGGATTACTGTGCCTCTGCACTTAAATGATCTTATTTTTATATTCAGTTAATAAACGGGGCCCTGGAAGGGCAGAGCTCCTTGTGTTTCTCGTTTCATTCCTGTCCCTGCCAGTTCAGAAGCAAGCAAATGGGCTTTTGGGGCTTAAGTAAATTAGCTCCACTTCAGTTTTTTAAGTGTGGGGGCTTTGAAGACCTCGCTGAAATCATGGACACATCACAGAAGATACTGATCATCTTCCAGAGAGCTGCTTCTATAATTTAGGACCATTATGCTGCCAGTCTCCCAGGTATGCAGACCCACTTACTGCTTATTATATTTCATGCTTAGAGCATCAGCCTCTGTTCTGGTTTTTCTTTTGCGTTTAGGACCGGCACAGAGTTGTTAGTATTTTGGAAACTTAATTGCACGTGCAGTTGCACCTTGCCTCCCAAGATCTGCAGCTGAGAGAATGAGTAGAAAACACTTGATTTTTTAGGCAAGTATTCTTCAGTGATTAATGCATCTTATTTGGATGACACATTCATACCCAATAGCAAAGTGCTGGATTGAGGTGTGTTGGGGTTTTTCTAACCATATTGATAGTTTGTGTCTCACTTTAGAATTAGTTGGCTCTTCTTTAATCCCGCTTACATGTAATCTTGAGTGAGAGTGATAATAAGCAAACCTCAGAATTTGAGCTGCCGAGTTTCAGTTTGATTATTTATCCAAATTCTTGGGCTGTTCAGAATTTGGAGGAAGCCTTTACCTTGGAAGAGGCTACTTTGTGGACGACTTCATCATCACCAGAGAGTGCTGTGAAAACAGCTGCAGAAGGCACAAGCAGCAGCACAGCCAAGGGATTGTTTGAACAAAATAGGCTGGAGAGATTTTTCTGAATCCTACCCAACATAAATTTTGAGGGCAAAACTTCAGCAAGTAGAGCATGTTGAGGAAAGAGGTTGCTTTGGAAGCAAGATAACTTGGTTTTCAGCATCAGGGTACATTTAGCAGTACTTTTGCATCGACCTCATCTGCAAGCCAGTAGGTGATAGGTTAGAGCACCTCTCAGGGTAAAGGGATAGTATCCTTTGGGGAGTCACCTCCTTGGAAAGTTGGAAGTATAAGCCACAAAACTTACACCATGTTCCCAGGGTGGGGGGGTGTGGGATTTTGAGGGTCTCAGTTTTATTGTATTTTAAGTTTACTTTTAACTGGTTTGCCCTGAGCAGAAGGGAACTGAATTCTGATTTCTCCATCTTCCAAGAGCCACCCGTGTAGAGCATCTGTGCAAACAAGGTGCTGGGAACATCCCCCAGCACAGCTGGGGACTTGCACCCTGTTGAGATGCTTGGGACTGTGTTGAGCTGTTAGCAGATGTCTGGCAGATGCTGCTCTACTCCACAAAGTCCAGAGATTTATCTTGACATAGGGATCTCAGATTTCACCTTAATTGCAGGTGAGTCACTAACCACAGCCCTAAGCATGTGGTCTTGAGCTCTGCTCCAGATACTGAGATAAGAGCTGTCTGCTGGCTCCCTGCCGTCTCCCAGGCAGGGAGATGAGCTTTGCCTCAGACTCAGCTCACTTCTTTCCCTCCTCGTTTAGGCAGCTTGGATAAATGCTTTTTGATAGGATGAATCCAGGCAATAGTGCTCTTCCTTTTAACTTATCCCTGTCTATGTAGTGAATTCCTGCCTCTAGGAACTGCCTTCCTACATAAAGGGTCAGTGTTGCAGCTTTTCTGCTGGTTCTCCTTAGTGTTGTTTTGTTGTTTTTTTTTTNTGAGCCATTTCCACAAACACAAACTATCATCATCAGACTTGTAATTGCTTATCCTGGAAATGGGGAAATTTGTGATTAACTTTGCACTCACAGTGGCCTTTTATCTTTTGGTCTCTGTGGATCTGTTCAGAGAGCTGAAGTTGGACAACACATTCTGTGGAGTGGAAATTTGTGAAGTTGCATTGGTCTCTATTTTCGTCTTTGAAGAGATCTTAGACTCTTGTACTGATTTCTTGGACGGATTAGGAAGGGAAGAGAGAGGAAAGTGACATTAATTAAAAGAAACTCTTGAGTTTTCTAAAAGCTTAAAGATTGGTATATTAAAAACAAATAGAACCCTTCAGGGATAATTTACATGGGTATGATATAATTACCAGTGTTGGAATTGGGTTACAACTCTATTTACAAGAGTCTTGGGGAGTTTCTCATGGACATAGTGTGAATATTACAACTACATCATGGCTAAATGAAACCACCACTATAAAAATCTTTGTGGCTTTTTAGCAGGTCCTTACAGGAAGGTGAGTACTCATCAGAATCTTGATGCAGTTCCCACAGCCCTGGTATGTTTACATCCAGGTCTCCTCATCAGATACTGGCACAGCCTGTCTTTTTTGTTCTTCGTTGAGTTACTGCACTTCCAGCTGTGAATTACTTTCTCAACAGAAACTGAGCCTTTTAGTGTAAGGCTGATGAGCACCAGAATGAGTCTTACCTCTGCATTTCTGCGTACAGGGTGGAGGGCTTTGTTTGCCACGGAATCATAGCATGGTTTGGGTTAGAAGGAACCTTTAAAGGTTATCTTGTTTTAACCCCCCTGCCATGGCATCTTCAACTAAGACAGGGCTCTGAGCAACCTGGTCAACTGGACCATGAAGGTTTCCAGGGATGGGGCAACCACCACCTCTCTGAGCAACCTGTTCAAGTGTTTTACCACCCTCATAATGAAAAATTTCTTCTTTATATCTGGTCTGGATCTACCATTTTTAGTTTAAAACTGTTACTGCTTGTCCTATCTCAGTGGTGCTCAAATTGCAGTGCCAGCCAAAGTAGGTTTTTCTTTGCACCCCAACGATCTCATAATAGCTCAGTTTAGGCATTTAAAAACAACCAGCCAACCGACCAACCCCAAAACATAAAAACCTGGGCTGGAGCCTTGGCTCTGAAAGTGTAGGTGTGTTTTCTGGCTTGTAGACTGAGACCCAGTTGTAAAGATTTGGCAGCTTTGATGTTTTGTGTCTAGCTGCTTGTAAGCCTTGAAGAAGCAGAGCAGTGGGACCATGAGAGGTGGGTTGCATGTGCAGTTTTCTAAAGGGCTCTTCTGTAGTGGTGACTTGATCTGCAAGTCTAAAGCAATTAGGATTTCTTCCCTTCTGGCTCTTTGAGCTGGAGGTCAGCAGCAGGAAACATCCACTTGGTTGTTTCTACCCCCAACCCATTGTTTCTCTCCGGGCCAAAATCATCCTCCTGGAATGGCTTCCCTTGCTTGGCTTTTGAGGCCGCAAATGGTGGCACATCCACTGCATTTCATGGTGTAGTGTTGAAACAGTTAATAGTATGTTAAGGGAGAAAATGCAACACCTTTGGAAGTTTGCTTGTAGAATTCGTAATATAACAATAGATAGGGTCCTACCAAGTTATCTAGAAGACATCTGCCAAGAAACTGCTTAGAACAACATTCT
This sequence comes from Dryoscopus gambensis, assembly GCA_013389985.1. Lineage (NCBI taxonomy): Eukaryota > Metazoa > Chordata > Aves > Passeriformes > Malaconotidae > Dryoscopus > Dryoscopus gambensis. The sequence continues at coordinate 101,253 of WEIT01005203.1, forward strand.
GCTGCTGTGAAGCATATCTGATGCACATTGGGATTCAATCTGTTGCATGGCCTAAAACAGGAACATCCTGGAATTAAATTTAGATTAGATCAATTCTAAATGCCACCTCCCTTTTGTTTAATTACCTGTATTAGTAGGACATTGCTCTAGATAGAAGAGAAGAAAGGAAATAATGGAATATTAAAACATTTAAAGGAATAGGAGGAATTAAGAACTTTTTAATTGCGAATATGAGTTTGCAGTATGCCATATGGTGTCCAGAGAATTAAAGAGCACATGCAGAACTCTTAAGCAGGACCTTTAAAGCAGCTAATGCATCTAGTTGGAAAGTGCTCAGGAAGGTCTGGAAATGGAGGTATCGTGGAGTTGGTTTCTCTGGATTTGTCTGGTGGCTGCTCATTTTTGGCACCAAAAAAGGAAACCTGAGCCCTTCTCCGCTGAAGCATTTCTGAGGGCTTTTTCCACTGTGGGTTCTCTGGTATGCAGTAAAGGCAAGTGTCCTTATTTCAGCTGGGGGAGGGTTAATTTTCCTTTTAGTAACTGGTACAGTGCTGTGTTTTGGATTTAGTATGACAAAAACATCAATAATACTCTGATATTTTGGTTGTTGCAAGCCAGCGGCTGCTTGGTACTCAGTTGCCAGTTGGGATTAAGCTGCGACTGCAAATTCAGATTGCAACATCTCCCCAACCAGGGCAACTTCAGCTGCCTCCTTTCCATGGCCTCTAAGTCTCATGAAACTTAATTTCCTTTGTTGTGCTTGGCTGAAGTTGGCCCGTGGGTTCAAAAGCAAATGCTTTCATCTTGCACAAAGTATGGGCTCGTAAGATTGTGCTTTTCTAAAAGAAACCAGGCTGAAGAACAGCAGAGCCTAGAGCTGTATTGATTCCCGTCTGCTGGAGGGACTTGGTGGCTCAGGGTTAGGGATTGCTTTGACTTTTTGGGCTTGCTGGATCGCTGATTGTTGTGGGGAAAGCTGGTCTTTGCTCTACAGCGTTTGGGGTCCATGTCCTTGTAGTTTCTACAGCGTTTGGGGTCGATGTCCTTGTAGTTTCACATCCTTGGATCTTGTCTCTCTGTGCTGCTGCTGGGCTGGGTGATGTATTTGGAGCAGCCCTGCCTTGGCTGAGAAATGCCAGCAGGTTGTGCTGCGGGGCTCCACAAGAACTTGCCTGTTCAGCCTCCCTCTGGCAGGGAAACCCCGAAGGATCTGGGAAAAACTCTTCGCCTGATCTGGGGCTTCCTGGTTAGCCCTGGGTAATGTTCATCTTGTGCTTTGGCTGGAGTTATGTTTGTATTATGATGTTTGAAGGAGAGGTCCTTTGCAAGCACGCAGAACTTGCCCAACATCCTGCTGGTCCAAATTAAAAGGACTAAAGCTGTTTGGACTGGATTGTACAATCTGTTTGAAAAAGCAAGCAAATAACTTGTCTTCATAAAAAGTGGCTAAATTATTTTAACTCTTTCAAGCCAGGACAGGTGAAACCAATCACACTGTTTTTGAGGGTCATGGACTTATGCAACTTGTTCCTGTCCTTTACTGCATGCTGGTGATGTAGCAAAGCTTGTGAGTGTGAATACTGTGAGATCTTTCACGTAACTCTTATAACATTGAGGAATGGAAAAGAAAGGAGGAATGATTTATTCAGCTGGAAAAAGCTCACATTTAGAAGTGACTACCATGGCTAGCTAAAACAAAAACAACCAATCAAGATTTAACCACATTCTAAAGTTTAAATTAATCTCTGCTCTCAAATTTTGAGATTACAGCCACTGTTGCAGATTAAAAAGTGAGAATTTTCAAAAGTATCTATATTGTGATTTCTCACAAGTGCTGCACCCACTATAGACATTTTCCTGAGCAACTTTGCTCATCCTTGGTCACTGCCGTTAAGCTGAAGTCAGCAGCTGACTAATGACCAATGTGGGCTTCACAATGGGGCAGAAGTTCCCCTGCTCTTGGGAAACTGAAATCTTTTACTGCAGTAGAGGAGTGGGGGGGGATGTGCACAGTGGCTGCCAGCTGGTCCTGCACCCTTGTGGCATCAGGCAGTGACAAGAATATCCTTAGTCTGGTGTGGTACCTTGTGTGATCCTGGTGATGCCAGGGAGCCGATGAGCCTGTAAAGTACCAGAAAAGAGAGTTTGCTCAGAGAGGAAGCTTTGCTGATATCAGTGCACAGGGCAGTACTGTTAGGGAGCAGCTGAAATCCTTGCTGATGACGTTTATCAGAACTAGGTGACTCCTGTTATGTGGGTAGGTGCTAATATGGCTGTTCAAGGGACAGAGGGTAAATGGAAGCGACTTCTGGGTGAATGTGCTGTGCACTTCTGACCAGCTCAGCTATGGGCACTTGTTGCTGATAGAAGACAGCTCTAAACTGATTCCTCCTGCACGCATCCTGGTGAGTATTCCCAACAGTGAGAGCAGCAGCAGCGCTGTGTGCTACAGCCAGTGCCTACAGGTTCTAGGCAAAAAGCTGTCTGATCTGCAGGAAAAAAGCCAGCTGTTCTATCTCATTCTCCTGATTGCTGGGTCAAAGTGTACTGCAGAGATGTTGTAAGAGCTTAAGGCAAGTTGTTTTCAGCTTTTTTTCTGATTTATTGATTTTTACATATACTTACATGTCTTCAGTATTTAGACTGAAGTAGTATTGGGCTAAAGATCTTCAGAAAACCATGAGCTTCCCTGCTAATGGAACCCTGGAGTGGGTCAATTTTCAGTGGAGCTTTCCCCAGCTAGGGTTTAAGTGCCCAGCATCTCGTGGAGGGTCAGGCAAGTTCCTGTGGTCAAGAACTGCCTTGGGAATTTTTGTGGAAAGTTTTATACTTTTCATCCTACTTCAGTCTGCAAGGAGAAGTAGAGAAACTCTTCTGCAGGAAAGAGCAATCTCATACCCCAGCAGTTTGTGACAAGCAGTGAGCATCCCATTTGGAAGGAAATGGTGAGCCTCATGAACACAGCCTCCATGCCTCTCCTGAATCACACGCAGTCCTGGGGCCTGTTTATAGCCAAACATAAAACTTTTTCAAAAGATGACCTCACCCACTGAAAATCACATCCACGTGAACCAAAGCAGGAAGGGGAGCAGTGGCTGAAAGGGATGGAGGGCTCCACGTGGGCAGCAGATGCACATGGCTTGCAATAGGACAGCCCATGTGGTTTTTTCCAGCTGTGAGCCTTGGTTCTGCCATCAGTGTGTGCGAGGCTTGGTAGAGTGTACTTTTTGTTGAATGTTTGCAGTTTTGTTAGACAGCGGGAAATGCTGGAAAATGTTAGTGAGAGCTGTCAAACCCTGTAATGATCTCCCAAGGGAAGGAGTAGCATCCCGCCAGGAGTACAAATCCTTGCAGACTTAATGTAGCACAGGAAAAATCCTGGCAGCGAAAGGATGACCTGAGAACTCTTCTGTGGAGAAGTAAAGAATGATATGAGCTGGAGAGAACTACGTGCATGCTAAAGGTAAAGGAAGATCAGGCATTTCCATGAAGAACAGTCCTTCCAGAACTGGACTGGGCTATTAGTCTTCATGCTTCTAGGTGTATGTGACTGCTGGCCAGATAGAAGCAAAATGTACCTTTTGAATGCATTTGTACAGAACTGTCTGCAGAGGGAATGAAAAGCCAGAACAGAAACATTCTTTGAGGTGCGTGATGTTTGTGCTCAAGTCAGTTGTCTCCCCACTGAGCTACTGGCTGAAAACACTGGGCTGAGCAGATCCATGTGGCGGAGTCACAGAGCCAATTTTTGGCCACAGGACTGGGTAAAGGTTTGCTACTTTATCATGTCCTTTTCTTAACTTAGCTTTAAAGGTATTCTGATGCCTGTCACTAGGGAGAGAGCACTGCAGCAGTGAGGTGAGGTTGCCTCGTGTCCCCACTATGGTGTGTGGATACAGCCCACTGCAGCTGCTCCTTCCCACCCTCAACCTGTGTGTTCATGCGGGCATGTGTTCGTCTAGGAATTGTCCCACAACAGCTTTGAAGTATATATACTTCACCTATTGCCAACACAGATGTCATGGCTCTTTTCAAAGGAAAATGCAAGATCTCTCCTGTTTAAAAAAAAGAAAAGCATGTCTGAGATGTCTCCTCCACATCTCTGAATCTGTCTCCAACCCTGAACTGTGAAGTTTAATATTCCTTCATGTCTTACCATTTGCTGCCAAAAATGACCAGCAAGGTGCCACAGGGAGCCTAATTCTTATTCTGAGATTTATTACACTACAAATCCCCCTTTAGCTCTGCAAATTAAGTCTAAGCTCCACTTATCAAATGACCATGTACCTTTTTGCAGGACTGCCATGTGGTATCTGTTTGTTCTCTCTCCATGGGTTTCCTGGTCATTCCAGTGGGTTGAGGAGGTCATAATGTAGTTGAGACTAATAATAAACCTGCACTAAAAGCAGCTGCATTTTGGAGGAACCTTAAACCCTAAAGCAAAGCAGGCAGGGACAGTTTTAACCACAATGTGCTCTTTAATTGAAACCTGGGCTGGAGCTGACCTGCCTGACTTGAGATACTGTGTGGGCTGGGTGGGGATGCAGCCTGTGTTGTTAACTTACTGCTGTAATATTTACACAGATAATTTTAGCCTCTGACATTGAGAAAATTATTTTCTGTACAACCTTTTGTCTTGGGCCACCTATGTACTCCAGGAGAGAGTAGATTGCATGAGTGCTGGCATGGGTCCTTTTGCAAATTTACCATGCTCCTGACAGGTAAACAGTCACTGGGTGGGAGACAGGAGTACCTGTGGGGAGAGTGCGTTTTAAATCACCTTACCTTGTCTTTTGCTCATCGCCTAGCTAGAACAGCCCTGCTGAAGCCTTTTTTCCAGGGGAAAATGCCTGTTGTTGGGTGCTTATGTAGGCTTCACAAGAGACCCTTACCTTTAGCAGCTGGCTTTGAATTGCACTGCTGGAGCTGAGCAAGGGTGTGGGACAGACAGAGCAACCTGTGCCGCAAGCAGAGGTGGGGCTGAGGTGCCAAGGTCACTGGAAGGCTGAGACAGCCTTTTTTTTTTTTTTATTTTTTTATTTTTTTATTTTTTTTGACTCCAAGATTTCCAGTGTGCCTGGCCAGTACATTTTAGCTACAGCTGTCACTCACTGGGAAGTGCTGCAGCATCACCTCTTTGAGCCAGCAGAACTCAGAGAGAAAGGAGTGTCTTCAGAGAAAGGCTCTGCTAGTAATATCTCTGGGCTGATTTACTGAAACAGCTCAGGCAAATGAAGATTTTGGGTGCTGATTTCATTGAGACCTCCTGAGGTGCCTCCTTATTCATTGGATCTGGACCACAAGCTAAAGCAGAAGGTTTCTGGAGCACAGCTGCTGCTTAGCCCCCAGCGGGGGTGAGCGGTGGCGGCCCTACCCAAGCACAGCTGTTTTGTGTTACTGGGGCCTGATAACAACTTCCTCTTCCCTCTGTGTGTGTGTGTGCTCATGGCCTGGCACTTGTGGGGCCAGAGCTACTGGCTGTCCTTGGCACTGCTCTCTGGGTGATCTGTGTGCAGGCAGCAGAAGGGAGGTCACTGGTATTCTAGCTTCGGTGTCAGGGCAGGCTTCCGCCTGCTGGCAGAAGAGAAGGGGCTAGGAGAACTGACAATGAGCTGAGGGGTGGCTGTTCTTGCTCTGTGGCTCTCATAGCTTTATTTGCCAGAGTCAGGGAGGGCAGAAAAACAGAGTGTTCAGTAAGCTGTGCAGAACAAGCTACTGTAGAAGTAGGGAGCAGAAGAAAGAGGATACAGGTCCTGGAAGTTTTGTATCAAGCACCCCATCTGCTGAATGCTGAATTTTGGCTGCCTGCTCAGGAAGAGTGGTCCTTGCATGGGCAGGCTGATGAAGAGCGCCAGGTTCCCTTGCTTGTGAGACTGGCTAGAGATGTGGGCCTGGACAGCTGGCAAAGCAGCAGCTTTGGGATGGGTGAGAGCACGGAGGGGCGAGTGGCTGTACCTAGTAGTTCGCAGATACAGGGATCTGAAAATGGGTCACAAGTGAATTCAAATGACATAAGCCAGCTTTGCTGCTCATGCTCTGAAACACTGGTGGGGTCTGTCCTCCATCCTTCTGTGGCTGTCACACAAAGGCCAGAGGTATTTTAGGTCTGGGGACAAAGGAGTAAGAGATGCTTCCTTAATGTTGCACTTCCCAGATTAGCTGGCACAGAAGTGTGCTACAAAGCATTTACCCTTCAAGCACATAAAAGGAAGTAAAGCTGACCAGCCTATCCTATACAAAATGGGGTTTATTATTTAAGGTTTAATTATTTAAAATATTTTAGCCATGCTCTCCATTGCATTAGGCTGGAAATATAGATATATTGAGATGCTGCCATGGCTTAAAGAGCTTGTGACCTGTACAGCCTAGACCCTTTTGGGGTACAAAAGAGAGCGAATGCAGAGAAGTGGCCACTAACTTAGGCAGGCAGAGGAGGAGAGTGGTGACATCAAGAGAAGTGGCCAGGCCTTTTGTTTCCAGTTTCCTGCTTCCCACCCCATCCCTGACAATACAGCGTCCCCTGTTTTAACACAAGAAGGATCTGTTGTAAGGGGGGAGGAAACAGAAGCTGTCCTGCTCTAGAGGTAGTGTCAGTCCCACATGGCAGATTTCCACAAGGCACTGGCTCCCTGTCAGAGATGTCTGCTCCAGCAAAGCTGTTCAGGATGTTTCCTCAGTGTGCTGTGCCACAGCAGTCCATGGTGGCTGTAAAGCTGGACAGACCAGTCAGGGTGGCTTGGAAGAGAAACAAACTCCCTGCCAGGAAACACGCTTTTATTTTTTGCTAGGCCACGCGAAAATGTGTACTGGGCTGCAGTGGTTTTGCACGTAAGAAACACTGGGTATTTCACATTGCAGGAGAGAAAACATGGTACCAAGGCTCAGTATGCCTTGAAAGGACAAGAGATGGTCTGCTGAGTACAAGGACCTAAAATCCATGGATTTTTGTAAAGACTCATTTCTAACCTTGTCTAAAGTGGGGGTAGCCATGGCAAAACCAGGGTACTTTTCACTGTCTGATATCCCCCCTCCTTCTGCTAGCTGGGTTGAACCTGTGGCTTCTCATGCTGCTGTTCTGTCAGCTACAGGCCCTGTTTGAGGTGTCACCTCATCAGGTGTTTGTTTCCCAGCGTCGGTGCCTCATCTGCAGTGCACTGATTCAGCTGTTTCTGCTGCTCTGCTCTGTACTGAATTAACAGCAGGATTTGTTGGAGGTAGGTCTTGATTGCTTTTCTATTTTTTCAAACCAAAATCAGGAGCAAGCTTTTTTTTCAGAATCATCTTCCCGTCTTCAGGAGTTGGATGCAATATTTCCTTCAAATGACTGTCCTTTGGCCTCAAGAATAGGCTCTGAAAAATTACTTTTCTAGCATTCAAGGGCCATGACCTCTATCACCATTGCTACTATTGAGTGGTTATTGCCTAAGACACTCATCTCTGGATTTGTTCCTGGATTTTAAGTAGCAGATTCTGGGTAGGTTAGCTCAGTAGGCATTGATGTGATTCAGCTAATTTGAGATGTGTTTTCACTGGAAAACTAACAAGTGCATGTCTGAGCCAACTTTAAGGTTCCCTTTTCTTGGTGAAGTGAGGGATTGCTCAAGACAAGGCGACAGAATATTTATTTTAACTTTTAAATCATGGCAACAGTTGCATTTTCCCCTGCCTACTCCCTGTCTTAAAACTAAAAAACAGCTGAATCAAACTTTCCAAAAAGTTTTCTGGCAGAACCCAGAAGGGCAAAATTCCACCTGAAAAGGTTGAAGTTGCTTACAACTGAAAAGAGCCACTTGGGAATAGAAGTGAGAGCTGTCCATATGTGCTTCTCCTCTAATATTAACAGTAATAAGAGTCCTAGATGGCCAAGGAGTGTTTTATAGGTACTTCAGGTACCTAAGAAGATGCCAAAAATCTGTCATGCTGACAGGCCTTAACAGTATATGACAGCATTGCACAACAGCTCTTCAGAAGTGGAGAAAACTGGTTTCTGGTGAAAATTGAATTAAGGAAAGGGAACTGTAATTACTGCAGCTGGAATATGGCTTGGCTGGTAAGATTTTTAAAACTTTGCTTGCTGTGAGCTCTGTCAAAAGTGGTCTATTCTCTACTTTGCATCTCACACAGAAAAGAAACCTCTGAGAGCAAAGATTAGCTGGCACTGTGCAAAGGTACAGAGTTCAACCTGGGAAGAGAATCATCAAGTAAAATTCAAATGCCACCTTTGGCAGCACAAGGTATTTTATTGGCAGCTGTTTATTCAAGTGTTGACTCAGCCCAGCTTTTGAGATCTAACAAGATTGAGAGCCCTAAGGGCTTATGGCCATGGGCATTAATAAAGCAATCTAATTAAGAGATAATTAAATCACATTTATTAAATTCCTAATTAAGCAGCCAACTGTAAATTTGTTAAGTAAGGAATGCTCAGTTGGGATTATTCACTTTCCACACCCTAGCAAAAGGTTAAAATGAGGGGAAAAGAACACAAAAAAAAAAATCCTCCCCCTTCTGAAATATGATTTATATTTTAGGTGTGGTGCTTGTGGAGGAAGCAAAGACTAAACAGCTCTGCCCTGCTGAAGAGGAGGGAGAGCATCTCCAGAAAGTTTCCCTCCTCCTAGCAGTGATTGCACGGTGGGAATGGATGTATCTGCATAGGTGCTGCTCCTTGGGAAGAAGAGAAATGCAAATCTGAAGATGGGAAGGGATCTCTCTTTGCCTTCCTTGGTGTTGCATTAAACTCAGCTGTACTGTGAGCTCGTGGTCTCAAGTCTTAACTAAGACCACAACCAGACCTGAACTTCTCTAGGATATATCTGGCCAGGAAAAAAAGGATGTAGAGGAATAAGAGATTTTTCTACTGTTTCACAGATGAGAAAAAATAGGATAAAAGGAGAACTGATGACATTCCTAAGACAGCTTGGGGAGAGCTTAATTGAACACTCGGTTGAAGGCCTCTGAGCAGCCTCCCTTAAACAGCATGTGCTGTGAAGCCTGACTCGTCCTCTATATGTGACAGTTCTCTGCTCTCACTTTCCCCTAGCTTCAGCTCATCTTTACAGGAATCCCAAGCAGGCCAGTTTTTCTCTGCTTAAATTCAACAACAGAAAAAGCCTGCTAAATTGACATTTATGGACTAGGGGACGTGGGAATCCAGAAGAAAAATGTGGCAGTTTTATCTCAGGGGTTTTTGTTTGCTGATGTAGAGAGGAGGATGACGGGAGAGGACTCCAGCAGTGCCCATGAACCTTGCACAGAGCTGGCAAGGGCGTGGTGATACCGCTGGGTTCGGCCACTCCTTGGGGAGTGGATGGGAGGCAGCAGCGTTTGGCCTGGGGCTCTGGGGCAGACTTCTAGGTGGAGCCTCATAACCTTCCTTTCCTGCTCCTCCTAGCTACTGACAGCAGTCTTGGGAGCTGTTCTGGGTTGCACAGTTTGGAAGGCAAATTAGTGTCTTTCCTGAAGACTCTTTTGGACCCTATCACTAAGATAGATGTCTTGCTGCAGGGTTTAGCTTCCCTCTCTCTGGTTTATATTTGAAGGGGTGGACACACTCATAGCTGTAGACAGCTGGTGTGTTTGGACTGATCATAGACATCTCTGAGATTTAGTTTCTCTTGTTTTTCTGTCTGGTTCAAGCTCCTCAGTTTTCCAGAAGAAGATGACAAAAATGCTGATGGAGTTACAGGAATGGTTAATAGTCTAGGGCACTGGCAGATGTCCAAGTTTACCAACTGCTAAACTGTGGCTCAGGGCAGTAAATTCCAGTTCCAAGCTATTTAAACACCTGGCCTGTCTGGGAGTTGTTTCTTTCAGCAGAGTCAGGAATACAAGATTTCCAGATCAAATGAGGATTCTTTTCCTTTCTTGCAGAAACCATGGTTGGAGATCATATCCCAGGCTAGCATAGATCAAACTAGTGACTGAAGGATAAAAGTGTTAGGCATGTATGCACACAGCAGTAACCAGTTTATGAATAGTTTGCACTCCTGTTTTGTCCCTTCTGCCTTTCCCGGTGCCTCTGTCTTTGCCTCCTACTGTGCTCTGGATTCCTCAGTCTGTAAGAGGACCTATAGCTTTAATGATATTTTCAGGCAGAGCTGAGTCTGCTCCTTGCTGTCCCAAGTCCAATAAACTAGAGTCATCAAGTTTCAGGCTTTCTTTGGCTTGCCTAATTTTGAGAGGCCCCTTGCTTCTCACAGGCTGGGGTTTAGGGACAGCAGTAACCCCAAGGTGTTCCAAGGCTCTCAAACCCTTAACAGCCCACAGCAGAGAGCCAGTGCTGTAGAAGGCCTTGTGCAAAGCAGGCTGAGCTCACCAATGTAGGGATTTAGACCAAGTTTCCAGTTCGTTTTATAACTTCAGTATCTTTTGCCCTTCACCTTTATAGAGCATACTGGTCAAAGGGAGCTTTTCTCTTCCTTGCCCAGCTTGGGCAGTCTCAAAGAAGATCTAGGTTACAAGGTGAGTTGTGAAGGTGATGGTTCGACTCAATGATTTTAAAGGTCTTTTCCAAATGAACCATTCTATCATTCTATGATTAAATCCCGATGATGGAACAGAAGCATTATGGTGTGGACAGAGTTTATGCTGCTTCCTCAGCTGCATCTCATCCAGCTCTGGAATCACCTTCAGACCTTCTCTAAGGAAAGCAAGCCTGGTCAGATGAGCTGGGGGAGTGACAGAATATGGAATTGGGGACTGAGACTACAAGGTGGATGAATGTAGATAAGGAGGATATTTTCTTTTGTTCTGTCCTTTTCCCCTTTCAAGTAGCAGGACCATCATGCAGAGCAGTATTTTCTTGAGTGTACTTGTATCTAGGACCCATCATTGCCCCCAGCACCGGTTTTCATTTCAGCCAGGCAGCAAAACAGCTAAAATAGAGGTGAGATTTCACATCTGACAGCTGCTCGGAGTTAGAAGTTGTTATGAGGATATGAAGTGCCTGCAAAATGATCTGTCAGTCTTGCCTCCTCTGTTGAGCTAGGTCCATGGTTTTGTAGGAAGGGATGGTCTTGGGCAGCAGGCAGGGCTGTCTTTGAAACACCAGGAAGGCTATTCAACATTGAAGCCTTCTTTCATATGAACATGAATTTGCTGATGTGAATTTGCACTTGCAGAAGCTGAGGGTTGCTTGTCACTTTTGTAGATTTATATTCACAAACACACTAAGAATATATTACCCATTCCTGCCCCCCCCCCCTTTTTTTCTTTCATTCCGTTAGCTTTCCTTTCTCCATATGAATTCTGGTTTCTAATGATATGCTTTCTGGTTATTAAGATTCCTTTTCTCTACACCCTTCCTCATGCCTCTTTCATAGCCTAAGCCAAAAATACTTGTCTACCACAAGTGATCAATGCCAGATTTGTTGTGTGGGCAGGACTAACAGTGAGGGATAACAAAATAGAGGCAAATTGATGCTTCACTAAAAATAGACCTGCTGCAGAAGGTAGAAACTGTTTCCTCATGTTGAAGCTAAAGGATAATTAATAGAGCAATTGGGATGAATTTGGGAAATGATTCTCGGTGAACCACATCCTTCCTGCAGTCAGTAAGGAGGCAGAGGATGATAGAGATTTGAAGCAAGCATAGCAGTGGTGAGAGGGTCGGTGTTTGCAGCCATTAATAGCTAAAGCTGCCTGTCATTTGGCTTTGTTGTAAATGGCTAGAGCACTATTGCCCGGGGTGATGCTGGCAATTTTTGACAACTTCCTTTCTGGATGAGCAGCAATCTATGTGGATCTCAGCCTCAAGTGGAGATGGCAAATTTTGCAGAGAGAGGGACCATGACAAGGTTTCTTTCTTGTTTGCTTGTCTTTTTATATTCAATGTTTTATGCCCTGGATCAAGCCCTGAGACTTAATCCAGCTATTTAATTGCACATAACTTAATCTGTTGTCCTGTAAATCATGTTCTCTCCTGTAAACTGTCTGACCAGAATGATGTTTTCATCCTTTTAATACAAGAGATTATAGCAGCCAATTCCCAAGGCAGCACCTGCTGTTTAATTATAGCTAATAGATTATTACCTACACTGTTGCCAACATGGGGAAGAAATCTGTACCAGAAATGAGACATTTCTGATGCTGGGAAACTAGAAGTGGCTGGAGGACAGGGAGAATGTCCAGCTGACTTTGAAGGCAATTTGCAGTGCAAGGGAGAAATGATGATATAAAAAGTTCTGGGATAACAATAAAAATGTGCACTCCTTTGTTTGTCAGGTTACTGCATCAGGATATGGCATCCGGGGCCACCAACATAGCACAGACATGCTGGAGTGGGTCCAGAGGAGGGCCACAAAAATGACCAGAGGGCTGGAGCACCTCTCCTGTGAGAGAAGGCTGAGAGAGTTGGGATTGTTCAGCCTGGAGAAGACAAGGCTCCAGGGACACCTCATTGTGGCCTTTCAGTATTAAAAGTATTAAATATCATACTGTTTAGTAGGGCATGTTGCAATAGGACAAAGAGTAGTGGTTTTAAACTAAAGGAGGGTAGGTTTAGATTAGATACTAGGAAAAAAATTCTTTACTCTAAAGGCGGTGAGACACTGGAGGAGGTTGCTCACAGCAGCCCCATCCCAGGCAGTGTTCAAGGCCAGGTTGGATGTGGCTTTGAGCAACCTGGTGTAGCGGAAGGTGTCCCTGCACGTGGCAGAGGTGTTCAAACTAGATGATTTTTAAGGTCCTTTCCCACCCAAACCATTCTATGATTTTAGTATATGACAGCTTGTGTTTATTATATCTTTGTCCAGTGATGCCCACTAATGACCACCTCAGCAGAGAACTTGTGACGAGGGTAGTAGTTGAGTGTCTATAAATTTAGTGAAGCTCCTGGGTGGGCAGAAGAAAGAAGCACAGGTTTGTTCCCTAACCAGGGAGGAGACTGGCAGGACTCAGCTGTCACACTCTCCCAGGATCTGTTTTGTCAAACAAACATGATGTGGGCTGGCCAGCCTAGTACATGTGCTAGACAGATGATCAGCCTACACACAACTCTCAACTAGCAGCAAAGCAATATTTTTTTGCCTGGTGCACATGAAACAGGGGAGGTGAAGGATTTTTAACTCTGTGCAAGTCTCACAATGAGCACTGGACATACATTGCTGGAAAGAGCATTGTATCAATTCTGCACTTATCAGAGCAGTTTATCATCATCAGTGCAGATTACCCTCTGCTCCTACTGCTGAATCTTTATCAAATGGGGTATAGCAAATGTATCATTTTCTAAGGGCAACTCTGACTCCTCTTGTGTATTGCCTCGTCTATACTTTGCATTCTTCAGTCTTTGCTAATTTGGTTCTTGGCATCTTGAATCCATGGGAGTCCTAGACATGTAGGCTGGAAAAGGCTTTATAAATTGTGCACTTCTTCCTATGGACAGAGGCAAGATCAGCATACCTAGACCACCCTGTGGACCTTATCAAGACATCTTGACAATGATTTGTCTACACCTGTTCCTAAAGATCCTGCACGAAGAGGTTTCTACTAGAGGATCTGTTTCTACTCTAATGCCTACTAACTTTATAATACAGAAATTTTATTGGAATTATTAACTGAATTCCTGCGTATTATAAGTGTAGCCTTTTATATTCTTCTCCAGGCAGAGGGCAACTTGAACAACATAATTCAGTTTTAAAAGTTTATTGTTAAGGTGTTTTACTGTATAGTCCTAATTTTCTTCCTGTGAGGCAAAACAAGTGTGTTCTTTCTAACCTTTTTCTTAGTCATAATTCCTAAACTATCAATATTGTTCATTTTCCTTTAAGCAGATCACATTTTGGGTGAGAGAGATTTGAAAGAGGTTAAAACTGCTAGAGTAGAGATCTGTAATTGTAGAAAGACACTTCAATACTAACTCAGACAAAACAGCAGTGGGTGTCTCATATATCCAGTAATGAATAGGGAAAATTAAAAAATTGGGATATGCTTCCTTCATAAGGCACATTCAGCTTTCAGCAATCAGTGGTTTTAAAAACTTCCTGAACTGGAGGTTGCATTTCTATCATCACATTTAATAGACCCTGATGGGCTAATTCAATTGACTGAAAAAGAGATTAGACAAATTTAATGGTTAACCTTCAAAGCATCTGGTGACACTGAGTTCCTCAATTTACGTGCTATCCACACGAAAAACATATTTCCCACAGCTTGTCTCAGATGTGTTTGCCTGGCAGCTTAACCACTGCTCCCACCCCTTTTATCCTCCATCAGCTCTTGCATTCTGAGAAATAGCAAGTGTCCTCCGTACCATTCATGTTTGCATAGACCAGTGGCAGCAGTGGCTTTTTTCCAGAACTAAAAGTCTATCACTCTGGAAGTCCTAGAATAAAATGGATCTTCTCTAGACAAACTGTGATAATTGGTCAGCGCTCCTGGCTGTCCTCTCACAAGACATGCACCCAAAAGTTTGCTTTGGTGTTGTCCACTTCTTGGAGTTGTCCTGCATCTTTGTTTGTCAGAACAGAAGCAGCAGCCTGTCTTCACTAAGGATCTAAACTCACTCTTCATCTATGGCAGGGAATGAGAGCATGCTTGTGGATGGTTACTGCACATTCCTGTCACATGGACCATGGACTTTGAGAAGTTACTACTGGCTCTACTAAGCTAGACCAAGAACCTCTTTCATCCACATTGTTTCATGGCTCTGCAAGAGAAAGTAAATATTAAATGCTGGTCCCTGGCCAAATTAGTCTGCCAATTCTTCACCTTAACAGTTCCATCCAGCTAAACAAAGGAGATGATCGCTTAAGGATCAAAGCATTCATCTGAAAATCTAAAGACAAGTAGACGTGCTGGGAAATATGACCCATAATAACAATTTAAAAAATCATTTGAGATTTTTGATTTCTTGAAAGCTTGGGGAGGAGGTAACGCAAAAATTTGATTTTTAGTATTGCATTGTAAATCCCTTAAATCCTTTGCAAGGCCTCACTACCAGGAGCCAGTGACTGCTTGGCACACGGGCTTTTGGGTTCCAGCAGCTGGCTGGGAGCTAGATGATAATGTGTCTCCTGGTAGCACCCTGAGCCTTGCTGTCCCTGTGCTATGCTGTGTACAGAGGAAGATGTAGGGCAAGTTTCTTGGTTGATCTCGTTTGGGCTCTCCTGCTTGTCTGCAAGCTTTCCAGGATGCTGCTGTGTCCTTCCCCTGAGGCTGAAGACTGCCCCTGCTGGCTGCTCCAAGGATGGATTGGTTCTGCTGCAAGTATTGTGTGTGTGTGTGTATTTGTACATGTCAAGTTATAAAACTAGATGACCTAAAACTATTACAGCTCCACAAGGTCCTCAGCAAAGGTTACCACAATCTCTTGCCTCTCTTCCAAGCATGGCCTGGATTAATGGCTTTGGGTGTGGCCATATAATCTCTAGCACTTTGTAAAAGGGAGTTCTTGCATCTCAGCAAAGCAGCATGGCAGTCAGTCAGAGAAATGTAATAACCTTTTCTCTTTTCCCCTTTCTTTCCTGAAAATAGTGTGTCTTTCCTATTCTTTATGTGTATTTTATCATTCCCTCTTACTTGCATGTATTTAATACGTACATTTTTCCGAAACAGCAGAATGGCAAGATTGGGTCCAAATGTTAGCAGAGATGGCTCTGCAGGATTGTGGCTGGACTGAAGTGACCCGCAGGTTTAACGCTGCTCTGGAGGACTGAAGTGCTACAGCATTCTGTGCCAGGACAAGTCCTGCTTCCTGGACTGTTTTTGGAAGATCACAGTAAATATATTTTATGGGTTTTTATGAAGGTTTAGAAAAGAGGTTGCAAATTTTTTAATTTATGAGGGTAATGAAAGATCAAGAAGGATATTATGATTATAGTTTGAAATCACCAAAGCTGGTGGTTTTTTCCTGTCTTGACTATTCCTTGATCCAATCTAAAACTTCTTTCCTGCACAGAAGTGTCCCACACGCTTTCCTCCCAAAACAGATCTACCCTGATTGTTCTGCTTCAGTAATGTTATAGGTCTGATTCCATAAAAAAGGAATTGCTGTACAGATGTCTCTGTAGATACCATGAAAATGTTTTTCTTCTCTCCCTTTTCCTACGTAGTCTCCATATCTTATCTCAGGAAAATTATGCAGAATCTTCCAGAGGGCGCAGCTGGGTGCTGGAGCTGGTAAGTGTAGGGTGGTGTAGAAATCATACAGTGGCCCTGCATCTATACTACAGGGTAATAAAGTTGTGTGTAAGACAGGAAATCATAGACCAAATATTGGCAACCACATCCTATGTAGGTTTTGCCGAGATTGGCTTTGATTGCCAACTGGTGGCCAGAAGATGTCTCTGATTCAGTTCTTCCCTAAGGCCACCCACCTGGTGGCTCAGACGCACTGGAGCGGCCAGACTGGTTGTGGCCGCAGCAATGCTCTAGCCAAAGGTCAAGTGAGAATCTTCTGCCAACACAGAATGGACTGATTCCTTCTTACTGGTAGATTTGTATCAGGTAAGAAATTAGGAATGCTCTGTGTGCTGTGGTACTTAAAGAGTTGGGTGTATTGATTTGCCTCCTTCTACTGGAAGAGTGCAGGTGCTGGGGTTTGCCACTACCCCAATAGTGGGTAAGAAAATCTGTTGTGAGGGTGGGTAGGAGGAAGTGTTTCCAAACCATCCCTCTGGGGACTTCTGCTAACAGACTCATCAACTCACTGCAGTAAATTGGCCAAGGACCTTGCTGGGAGGTGGAACTTTAGGTGGTTGTGGCTGGGATTGCCCTACTTAACAAAAATATAGCTGCAGGTACAAGCTCTAAAGAGCTGGTGTTTGCTACTCATGGCCTTTAGGTACTCTGGTGAAACTGAGCTTCCTGGGACATCTGAGTGATTTTCTTATCATCTGGAGCAAGGAGGAGGTGGCAGGGGAATGATCTCTCCGTAGTATGATATCTGTCATGCTGCCTATGTGGCAAAGTATCTGGACTGAGAAGGTGAACTAGGTAGGGGTTAAAAGGCAGGAAAACTTGCTTTTTGGCTGTCAGGCTCACAAAAGGCTTCCCTTTCTAAGCCTCAAGAATCCCAGTGTTATGGAAATTGTTGCCTGAAGACAGCTCGAAGGAGGGCAAGCCTTGAGGTGGTGGTCTTAATACATCCTGGCTATTCAAGAAATAATGTTCTTAAAGGTCTGATGGGAGCAGAGGCTGCTTTTTGACCTTCCTCTGCTTGGCTTTGATGTCAGACTTTCCCTCACTTGTTTGTGTAACATTGGAGCAAACCTTGGTAACTTAAATTGCTGGTCTGGAGCTCAAACAACTGGCAAAAATGGTCAGGAAAGAAGTGCAGTTCTTCTGCTTTCCCCTGGCTGGTGACCACTCCTTCCCCTTATCACTGAGGCTGTTGGTAGCTGAGATTGCCCTTGTTCTTGTAACAAAGATTGCTGGGTAGGAGGAGAATTGAGCAGCAAAAGGCAGACAAGACCTCAGCTTTGCAGGAGCATGTATTAAAGCTCAGTCTAGACTAAGGGGTGAGCACAGCCTGCATAAGAAACTTTCTCTGCAACAGGCCACATAGGTCTTGCCAATATACATCCCTGTGCTTCCCTCACCATTTCCAGACTGCAGTCTGTGGGTGGTGGAGCTGGATCCTGCTCATGAGAGGCTTCCGCTAAGCTCCATCACCAACCTCATCCTTGGCAGTGACTGAGAAGAGCTGGAGGGGAGGAAGAGGAGCAGAATCGTGGTGTGGGTACCAGTCATCATCTATGGAAAGATACTCCACTGTGTATCCTAGGACCTGTGTGGCAGCTGAGGGCTGTGTGGGACTCGATCTAGTTCACTCAGAGATCACTGTAGTACTTAAAGCCACTTCATTACAACAGCACACATTGACATACACTGCTGGTGCCTGAACTCGTCCTGTATGTCTTGGCTAAGTCAGTGGCTTCCACATGGTGTTTTTTCCTCTTGCGAGTAGTAAGATTTACAGATGATCACTCAGATGATCATAGAGTGATTCAGATCCTTGCATGTTTGTCCTCGTGTTTCTCAGAGTGCAGTCTACAAAAAACAATTTAATTGCTTTAGTGTGTGCAAAGGCCAAGTTCAAGACCTGGCTTTTCACAGTCAAACAGAAGGAGTAAAATGTTCATTGGTTCACAGTAGGCACCTATCCCTTTTCTTTGTACTGGAACCTCAACTGAATTACCCAGACTGCTTCAGTTTGCAGAACCGGACCTGAAATATCCAAAGTCCAGGCTTTCCCCCTGAATTTTGCCATACTAGTTTCTGGGAAAAGCTAACAGAAAACAGAATACAAAGTAAAACACAGGAGAGGAGAGGTGTTCACCACCTGCCTGGTTTTAAACAGGCATCCACCTGCTGAGAAGGTCTTGTACAGTTCAGAGGGATTCTTGTTGTGTCACAGTGATTTTTCTATCTCTACTTCAAACCACTCTCTGCAGTCTTTTTCAGAAAAGGGAGAATGTGCTACTCTACTGCACAGAAGCTGCTTATAGCAATGTTCATGGTGCTGGAGAGCTGTCAACTTTGCTAAGTGGTGAGGCAGGGGGGAAGCAGAGACTCGAGATAAGAATAGTAAGTGAAATCTTAAATTTGACAGGCCTGTCAAGGAGGAAATTACAGCTTGGAGGAGGAAAAGTGGTTGTGTTTTGAATTTTCTGTAGTAAATATAAAGTCTGGGGGTTTTGGCGGTGAGGAGGCAGTTCCACCAGGAATGTGTAAAGCTTTGTTTTGGACATGCCTGCCACAGCTGTTTTTCATTATAAGAGAGCAAGAGGAGGACTTGGTGACAAGGAAACCTTGTGCACTATGGTAGAGCTGGTGTAGAAGATGCAGTAAGGCAGGCGGAGATGCGTGTGGAAGGAGCCTGGAGGACACTGGAAATCTCTTAAACAGTCCAGGTGGCACCTGAATGAATTTGGCATAAGGTTACCCTTTCTTCCCCATCTCCACTGAAACAAGAAGTTGCTGACCTCACCTGGCAGTAACTGCAGTGCTGTTCCCAGCAATGCCAGGGGCCGGGCACTTGTTTTTTTTCATGGGCTGTGTTTAAGAATGTGATGCTTGCTTTTTAAATTTTATTCAAAATTCTGCTCTCAGGCCAACTTGAATTTGTACTGTGCAAGAAGTGCTAGTATTTATGGCTGCTCTGCTGGGTTTCTGTCAGGATTTCTGCGAGAGGGAGTGGAGGGTAAAAGGGGAGGTGAGGGACATGCAGAAGAGGTCTGTGAGTCCAATCTAGAAATGTGCCAGCACAGAGGCACGCACCATCACCTGCTGCTCACAGGAGGCAGGAGGGTGAAGTAAACGGTCCAGAGCCAGGCAACAGGCCGCAGTCCAAGCATGAGCAGTGCAGCCACGTCTCAGCCCTTCCTGCTGGACTCTGCACTGCTCTGGAGAAGTAGTCCTACTCATTCCAGGCTCCTCCATGTGGAGCATTAGCTTCTTTTTCCGCAGGATGCGTTCATGTAAACTGAATGCAATTTGCAATGAAAATAGAAGAGAGATACGCCTTCATCCTTTTCTTCCCCACCAGGGGTACTGAGAAGTACCAAGGTGCGGTACCAGTAATACCAGTGATGAGTTTGGTGAAAGGAGGGTTTGGGGCACCAGAAATTACAGTACTGCAGTCACAGGATGTTCTCATCTCACTTTTGAGGCAAACTCTCGTTGCATTATCCCAGAGTTGGAACAAAGTTGTCCAGCAGGACTGACATGGAGGCATCCTCTAACAGTGTGCTGTGCAGTTGCCCCTGGATGGGACCTCTTGGATAGACTCCTGTGCAGCTGCTTCACTGGATTTCAGTGGTGACCCAGATGTGAGCCATCCTCACCTCAGCAGGCCTAGGCTGCTTAGGCTGTTGGAAGGACCTTCCCCAGGGGAAAAGGGGACATAAGGGACACTGTGCATAAGTTAGTGGAGTGGGGTCAGCTATCCTGATGTTATGAACGCAAAACAGCTGGGCTCGCGTTTCTCAACTGTGACCCCCAGGCCCAATCTGTCCATACTTAGTGCACTCAGACATTTAAGATATTCAGCCCTTTATTTTGATGCTTCTCTAACTGCCAGTCTAGTTTAAATACCTGTTCTCAAGAAGTGAATGCTGAAGCACTTCTGAACACTGCTTGTTCAACAAGCTACTCTTATACTGCGGTTTGTAAGAGATTTAGCTTGTAGCTGCCTGGGCAGACATCAGAATGAATCTGCTCTCCTATGGATCAGCTGGAGCCTTCAGTGCCTAATAAGAGAGAAGATCTGATTTGAAAAATTACCTTGACATGGGAGTCCAGTAAAGGGTCTTGAATCTGTAGAGATTCTCTGGTGTCTAAGAAGAGTTCAGGTCCTGCCTCTCCCTTCCTCTTTATGGGAATACTAGGCATCTATTTCTATGAACTTGTGCAAATTTGGTATCTTTGAGCCCTCACTTCTTCTTTTAAGGCTGACTAAGAGCTTTAAAAGATTTCAGGAGGAAAAAGAAAATTATTGGTAGCAGACAGTCACAGGTCATGTAATGACAGAGCCCTGTTGATGCCTTAAGTGGCTACCTAGAAACAGAGACTAGACAGGAGTAAGAGAATAAAGGCAGGTATATATTTGAAAGGCCTTCAAAGGTACACCCTGGGGAGCCAGAAGCTACTTCCAAAAGGGACCCCAAGATGGACGACGAGTCACGAGTTCTTCCCACTTTTATGGATTTGGGTCATTTGCATATCAGCATAAATATGCCAATTAAAACTTTAGCTAATGATGTAATTTCTTCAATTTCTCCACCTCTCTAGAGGCCCTAGTTTACACTTTTTGGGCCTAGGACAATCTCAGTGTCCTTGAATAACAAGCTCAGAGAGGCTTTGTTATGTCTATCTGACATAAGAGAACAGCAGCTAGCAGGCTACAAGAAACTTCAGAGTTACACACTAGGCAATATAGGATTTGAAAAATATGAAAGTTAAAACCTAAGGCATCACTTTCATGTAAATCGAACTCACAGTTCTGTTTCTGAGTACTTATGGCCATTTAAGAGGGCCATGATGGTCCTGGAATTGTTTGTACAAGCTATCAGGATGTTTCACTTTTCCTAATTGTCCTCCTATTTAGACAGAAGGGGTGAATGACTTCTGCAACTTCTTAAAGTGACACTCTTAGCAGTGATAGTATCCCAACAAACAGGGATATCATGTTATTGATGAGCTCAGTCTTTGAATACAAAGCTGTTTGCTCCCATCTCTTCCAGAGTGGATTGTGCCCACAATTTTTAAGCTCTGCCAAGATCCTTTTGGAGGCTTTCTTACTGTTACAGAGCAAATAAAGGAGAGTTCCTAGTGCAGACAGCAGGGAAAAATAAGGTCAGAGCCAAAAGCTGTTCTGCTCCCTGTGGACACACTGGTGTGATAAAGGGGAGCAGGGTACCCAATGGCTAAGCCAGGGCAGTGCCAGAAAACCAGCAGTGACCACCTCTCCTACCAGGGGTCTGGTATTGGATTCTTATGGTGCTATCACGGTGCCAAGAGCCGGGGTCAGGCGAGTCATGGAGCCAAAGTAAGTATTTTAGCAAAGGCTGATGAGAACAGACTGCCTCTCTAACATCACGGGTTTCTCAGAAATTTGAGTGCTAAGACCTTTAGCTTTTTTAGTTTCTGCCATAACAAAAAAGTTTGCTCAGGTGACCTCCTTCTTTCCTCTCTCTTTTCCCCCATCCCTCCTCTTTCAACTTTTTTTCCCTAGGTCCCAAATCCCCATTATTAATCACTTACAAGGGCTAAAAATAAAGGTGAGAGATGGGAACAAGTATTCTACTTCTCACATTCAGATTCACTTTGGGCTGGAGCACAAGGTAAGCAATGGGCTTTGTGTCCTTGCTCTTGGCAAAGACAGTGCAGAGAGGATGTGCCAGCCGTGGTGGCAGAGGAGAAGGTGGTGATAAAGCACTGCTCAATTGAGCCTGGCTGTTGCTTCTCTAGATCTCTCTTCATTTTGCCTCCACAAACAGTCTGCAATACTTGCAAAGAAGAGTAGGTCAGGCTTTTGCTTCCCAGTCAGCTGAAATGCCAGAGGATGTGGCTTCTCGTTTTTTCCTCTCTAGTCCTCTGGGAACAAAACGTTCATATTCCAAATACAGGCACTTCACAGAGGAGGCACAGGCAGATTTCCCCATGCTTGCCTCTCTCTTTTCCCCCTTTGACCAAGCAGCACTACACTGAGTTTTCACAGGCTTCTTGCTTGTGTTAACTGCCACGGATTTACCTGTCACTTGCCTTCTTTTCATTTCAAATTATTCACAGACTAATACATACCTTTTAGTTCAAACCCCAGGAGTCCTCATATTTTATAGTAAATAGACATGTGGTCATATTTCAGCCTGCAGTTTTTAGAGGCCTGGAAATAAACATTTGTCTTTTCTCAATGTCAAGCTCCTTAATGACCTGTTACAGCCTACACTTACTAATGCTCTCAGACACCAAGCTGTTGCCCCTTTATAGATGCTTTTTTCCCTGGCATGCTCTCTTGAGGTTGATTTTTTTTTTTTTGCCCCAGTCTTGGCAGATAAAGTGCAAGCTCTTTTTTTGCAAGTAACCACTTTAAACTTTCCACTTCAGCTTGTTATTGCCCAGTTGCTAAGAATCTTATTTCCTGTTGTGTTTTCTCTTTATTTCCATTTGGTTTTGGGTAGTTCCTGAGTTATGGTGTCTTCTCACAATAGCAGCAGATGTCAGCATGGCTTGTCTTGGGGCACAGACTGTATAGGGCAAAACAGTATTACCCACTGTGCCCATTCCTGTGAGCTGGCAGTGCATCACGAAATTACTTGAGTGCATCATGAAATTCCTTTAGTGCATAAAAGGCAAAGACAGACTGGTTTTCATGTGAGAAACTGGTGGAACCAGTATGTAGCTGTTATGTAGCGGGCTTTCCTTGTGGAATTGAGTGCATTTCAAAGATTGCAGCAAGATTAATTCCCACCTTTTTATAGGTGGAAAACCAAAGCACATGTAAAAGTTATTCAGCGGATCAGGTGCTGAACTGAGAATACAACCAGAATATAAGTTTCCAGCCTCTTAGACCTGTAGCTTCTCCCTTCCCTATGTGGAGAGGGTTTATGCACAAGCATGATTAAAAATGCCAAAAAACTATGCCTTGACTAGGTCATTTCAAGGCAACTAATGTTGACATCTGTTGATTTGTTTTTCCAAGGCTCACACAGCAAATGGGGAGAAAATAGAAAGTATTGGAATGTGTTTGCAAAGTGATGATGAATCAAGACAACATGGTAATATAAATAGAAATCTTTTTGAAGAGGGCAGAAAGCTTAGGAGTTGCTCTGTTGGGAGGGTGGGATGAATTGTTCAAGAGGCTGCATGAAAAGGCAGAGGGTAGAAGATCTGTCATGGAAAAAGAAGAAATGCTGGGGAGATCTGTGGGGTGTGGGGAACCCTATGATAGGCCCTGCAAATCTTTCTCTCTCTCAGAGTCCTGGACCCATCAGGAAAAAGGAGTCTTGAGGAGGTGGAAAAAGCAGGGCCAGACCACTTCTGGCAAGTCCTACGTCATTTGGGAGAGGAAAAGAGAGGCTCTCTGGTCGTGGGTTGGGTACCTTCGTTTGGCCATTCTGGGGTGCTTACAACTACAAAAGATGTGTTGGACTTTAGATAATTCACAGAAATGGAGGAAAGAAATGATAAACACATAAAGTTGGGGAATCTTGTTTTCGCTCACCCTTTTCCTGCCTCTCTTTACTCTCCACTGTCCTCTAAATATAAGAGAGCTTCAGAAATCACTGAAAATTTCTCTTTTTTTCTTACAGGACTTTTAAAGAAGTTGTACTAGCTGTTGATTTTGCCCACATTGAAAATCTTTGGTTGGGTTTTTTCTTTTTTAATTATGCCTGATATTATGAAAGTCAGGCAGTTCTACAGCTTTATCTAGTTTTATCTTAGGGTTTGGTGGTTCTTTTTTTTTTTTTTTTTTTTTTTTTTTTTTTTTTTTTTTTTCTGGGTAAGCGAGGGGGACTGGCC
>WEIT01005203.1:125508-138486 GCA_013389985.1 Dryoscopus gambensis
CCCCTGGCGCTTTTTTTAAAAAAAATGTGTTTTTTTTTTTTTTTTTTTTTTTTTTTTTAGAGAACTGTCGTGATCCAGGCAAATAAGGAAGAAAAGAGGCTTGAAGAGGTCAGCTGCCCCATTTCCCAGCCTCAGGACAGAACTGACTCTGTACCATCAATCTGAGAGGTGTTTGTCGTACTTGACTTCCTAAAACCTCTGGCAGGGCTGATTTCTCAATCTCGTTCAGTTTCTATTCCAGCAATCTGTAACACTGTAATGTTACTCCTCATATATACCCCAGACCCCCATCTTGCTGTGATTTGGTGCCTGTACTTGAGCTGTTTACCACGGGCATGGAGGGTAGGTTATTCTTTTACTCTTCACAGCAGCTAATACTGTTCTCACCTCTCAGTCCTCCTTCCTTTAGGCTGCCAATGCTGATGAACATTGCAGCTACTGATGCAGTTTTTATAATGGATATTCCACTTACTCTGTAATATTTTCATCCAGACCATATTTTTCCTAGCTTGTTTTTGCCAAGGTCACATGAAACGGTGCTAAAGCCCTCAGCAGTCAGTGTACGTGTTCTTGTGCGCTTGCCTGGTCTCTCTACAAGGTCTTTGTCATAGAAAGAAGCACACTTCTTTGGATCTGTTTGTGACAGATGTGGGTGGGATTTTACCTGATCTGTTTGTGACAGATGTGGGTGGGATTTTACCTACCTCCCAAATACTGGGTTGATGCTCCCACATGGTTCGTTAGCTTTGTTTTCTTGCAGAATTGAAGTTTAACTAAGCAAGCCATAATTCTGACTCCTCCCTTTTCTAAGATGGACATTATCTTTACAACTCTCCTGGAAGCATCCTAGTTCTGCACAAGCTGTCAGATACCACTTCTGATGGCTCTGAGGGTTCTTTTAAATTCCTCTGGTTTCATTTCATCCAACTAAAAACTATATAGCTTATCTATTTTGTTCTTTATGAATTCTAACCTGAGGTTATCCCTGATATTACTGGTATTAATTTTGTTGACTGCCTGATCGGTAGTGGTTTTTTAATAGACACAGAAGCAAAAAAATTCATTAAACACTTCCTTGCTTAGTGATGTTTAACAAGAGCTTTCAATGCCTCTTAATAGATCTGTTCATCACTTGTTTTCCTTTTATGAATATTGTACAAATGCAAGTTTTAACATGGTTTTTTCTCTGTTAGCTGTATGTTACTTTCTGCCACGGCCTCTCTGATTTTCATCTCTATACATCTGTACCATCATTGCTTGTAATTTTTATCTCTTTTTGCAGAATCTACATGTTTCCCTCTCTGTGGAGGAGGTTGCTGAAGAACCATAAGATTTAGTCTCTTTCTCCATGCCATTTCTGCATTTAGATAGTTTGTGAGTTACGTATGCTTTGTTTAACGATTGGATATGAACTTTTTTCCTCACTGGATCTAAATTCTGTTCATTTACTTCTGTGTTCCACAACTTATTTTGCTCTTCTCACTTTTTCTTCTCCTAAGATTCTGAGACTTTATAGTTTTCTCCTTCTCTACCAGTTTCCTTCCCTGCTTTTCTATTTCAGTGTATTTCACTACTGTCAGCATCAAATACTCCTCTGAGTGACTTCAGAGACTTTGCATCTACAGTATTTCTTCTCGCATATGGTTGAACAACCTGTGGAGCAGCCTGTGCTCTCATCTCAGCTCATTCCTTGCTTCCCCTGATTACTACAGGTAACCACTGTCATGTTTCAGTTTGGCTAAAGTTTCATAATTTGGTTTCTAAATTGTTTTCTTAAGGTCTGAATTTACCCCAACCATCTCTATCCTCTTTGTCAGATCTTACTCCAATTTGCCAGCCACACCGAGGAGTTAAAATGCTTGTTTTACAAAATCCCTCTGGGAAGACAGCATCCAAGAAAACTCAGAAATGCTGGATGTGTGTGTGGTGGAGGGTTGTGAGAATCAGTATAGCAAAGTTAACTTCAAGGCTAGCCTGTTTATGAAGTGAAGGCAGTGAGCTGAAGATAGAGCTGATAGACGTTTCTTGTAAAGACCCTATTTTGCTCTTGAGGGAAGAGGATGAAGACATGAACTCAGTCACATCCTCCTTGTCAGCAGAGTGTTCTGCTGCGTTGGCTGAAACTATTGTTTTCATCTCACAGAAGTCCAACAAGTAATGAAACCTTAATCCTTCTGTTTCCTAAGCAGAACATCATGTGTTCTCTATTTTAATTGGATTGAGGCCATGCTGATACTTCATTAGTACAACTATGAGCCTTACATAAATTCTTGTGCGTAAGTTCTGATCTCCTGAATGGTGTTTCAGCTTCACGTTCCTGTGCCTGTGTGTGCCTGCTGTATTACTCTGTCAAAAATCCTGCCTAACATGTATTTGTGTTGTGCAAATATTGTATTTTTGATGTGTACTTTTATTATCAGATGAAGATATATGGAGGAAAACCATGAAGCCCAGAATATGCCCAGTATCTGATCATAGAATTATTTGGGTTGGAAGGGACAATTTAAAGATCATATAGTGCAATGCCTCTGCATTGAGCAGGGGAATTTTCATCTACATCAGTTTGCTCTGAGCCCTAGCAGGATTTGTTCCCAGGCACAGAGGTGAGGCTGACAGGTCAGTAGTTCACAGGACCTCCCTTTCTTGCTTGCACCTTTTTTAAGATGGGTGCAATGTTTCCCTTTTTCACCTGGGACTTCACCTGACTGCCATGACTTTTTAAGTATCATGGAGAGTGGGTCGGCAACTGCATCAGCCAGTTCCCTCAGGACTCTGGGATGCATCTTGTCCGGTCCCATAGACTTATATATGTTTCAGGTGATTTCTCAGCTGGTGTCAAACCTGATCTTCTCTTACAGTGGGAGGGACTTTACTCCCCCAGTCCCTGCCCTGCCCCACTCAAGAGGTGTGGGAAGAGTGATGAGGCAAAAAATGGAGTACCTTGTCTGTTGTTCCCAGTTTGCTGGTCATGTTCATCAGAAGCAGTACATTTTTTGGACATTCTTTTCTGGCAGATATACCTACAGAAGCCCTTCTTAGTATTCTTAGCATCCCTTGCCAAGTTCAGCTCCAGCCACACCTTGACCTTTCTGACCCCATCTCTACACATACAAGCAATATCCCTATATTCTTCCCAGGATACCTCTCCCTGTTTCCACTGACTGTGCATTTCCTTCTTGCCCTTTTACTTTGACCAGGAGGTCTTGACTCATCCATGGCGTTCTCTTGCCATCCTTTCCTGATTTCTCATGTGTGGGGATTGAGAATTCCTGTGCTCTGTGGAAAGTGTCCTTANCACACCTTGACCTTTCTGACCCCATCTCTACACATACAAGCAATATCCCTATATTCTTCCCAGGATACCTCTCCCTGTTTCCACTGACTGTGCATTTCCTTCTTGCCCTTTTACTTTGACCAGGAGGTCTTGACTCATCCATGGCGTTCTCTTGCCATCCTTTCCTGATTTCTCATGTGTGGGGATTGAGAATTCCTGTGCTCTGTGGAAAGTGTCCTTAAAGATCTGCCAGCTCTGCTCTGTTCCCTTGTCCCCCAGTACAGTTTCCAAGGGGTCTGATTGACTTGAACTTAGGAAGCAAAACTTAGGAATTTTGCTTCCCTAAAATTCAGTGGCCTGACTTTACTCAACCTGACCCATATTCCCCAGGACCATGAACTCCACCAACGCAGGATCACTGCAGCCCAGGCTGACTCCAATCTTGATGTCACCAATAAGTTCACTTGTGCCGGGGAGTGACAGGTCTGGTATCACATCTCCTTTGGCAGGGATGTCTATCTCCTGGCTTACCTGGCTTAAGAATTTACCCTCGATGCATTCCAAAAGTTTCCAGGATCACCCACAGCTTGCTCTGCTACTTTTGCAGCAGATGCCGTTTGTTGAAGCAGGATGATAGCCCTAATGATGACTTTAGGCTTCTCTTCTGGACGCTATAGGTTTGTAAGGTGCAAACTATGTGGAGAACTGAACAGATACAGAAAATCCAGCCTCCAAACCAGTTGGTAAGAATTAATGGTTGGAGAGTAGAGAAGCTCACAGAAACAGTGTTGCGTTTGCTTATCACTGTGAATACAGTTCAACATGTTCAGTTCCCCCATGCTGTTTACAACACAAATTCAACAGCCACCTGCTGGCACATGAGAGTTTTAAAGTCAAATTAACTCTGAAGTGAGAACAGGTTTTGTAGTTCAGTGTGACCAAAGTTTGTTAATTTTATAATTAACACTGGACTGTCTGTAAAAGAAAATGAATGTTCTTTAAATAGTGTTGACAGACCAATAGGAGCTCAGGTTTTGCATCACTAGACTCCCAGCTTACCTTGAATTACGACTCTTCCAGGAGCAGCAGCAATCCTTACTATAGCTGGATACTGCCCATTGCAGTGAGTCCCTTTTCACTGACCAGAGTTCCCTCGAGCTGCTAACACAGCTCTGATTTGGTTCAATGTGCTTTACCCAGGAGGGATGAGAGAGGAAAAACGAATAATTTAAAAATAAAAAGCTGCGAGAAGTAAATTATTGGTGAAACCCGCTCCGTGTTCCACGAGGAGAAGTGCTCCAGGCACTGGCTGTGAAACCACCGTAGGTGCCAGCTCGGCTCTGCGCGGCTGCGGCTCCAGGAGCGCCGCTCCCCAAGGCTGCCATCTGCAGGTTCTCCCGCTCCGTGCCGGCCCTTCGGGAACGCGTCCCGCTGCAGCACGACCGCCGAAAGAACTTAATTTGGCCGTGCAGGCAGAGTTTCAGCCATCCGATTTGCCACACAGCAAACTCGAGATAGGCAATGTGCACTCGCAGCCCAGAGAGCCAAACGTGTCCCGGGCTGCAGTCCAAAGCAGCGCGGCCAGCAGGGCAGGGAGGGGATTCTGCCCCTCTGCTCCACTCTGCTCTGGTGAGACCCCACCTGCAGAGCTGCGTCCAGCTCTGGGCCCCCAGCACAGACAGGACATCAGCCTGTTGGAGCGAGTCCCGAGGAGGGTCACCAAGATGATCAGAGGGATGGCGCACCTTTCCTGTGAGGA
This sequence comes from Dryoscopus gambensis, assembly GCA_013389985.1. Lineage (NCBI taxonomy): Eukaryota > Metazoa > Chordata > Aves > Passeriformes > Malaconotidae > Dryoscopus > Dryoscopus gambensis. Next base: position 130,542 of record WEIT01005203.1, read on the forward strand.
AAGGCTGGGAGAATTGGGGTTTCTCAGCCTGGAGAAGAGAGGGCTCTGGAGTGACCTAATTCTGGCCTTCCAATACCTGAGAGCAGCCTACAGGAAAGAGGGAGAGGGACTTTTTATGAGAGCATGTAGTGACAGGACAAGGGGGAATGGCTTCAAACTAAAAGAGAGTAGGTTTAGATTAGATATTTGGAAAAAAATTTTACTGTGAGGATGGTGAGGCGCTGGAACAGGTTGCCCAGAGAAGCTGTGGATGTCCATCCCTGTCAGGCTGGACAGGGCTTTCAGTAACTTGTTCTAGTGGAAGGTGTCCTTGCCCATGGCAGCAGGGTTGGTACTAACTGATCTTTAAGGTCCCTTCCAGCCCACACCATTCTATGATTCTATATATTTTTATTTGTTACAAAGTGCAGAGCAGGTACTGTTCAAGAGAATATTAAATGCAATTAATTTTTGTGTGTATTGAGATCTAGAAAAACATAAATCTTGTAGGAAACTTTATCAGGGCTTTTTTTTCCCCCTAGTTACACTAGTCTGCAACTTTCCCCACAGGTCACTTTCCTCCTTTTTTTCCTCCCTTAACTTCTAATTTGTTTGGCAGCCACCAGGAGCATGCAGTGTAATCCCAACAAGAACTGCTCCCAGCATTCTCAGTGAGTAGATGGCAGGTAGAATTTATGTAACTGCATTCAGGGCTGGTTTCGACATCCACCATTTTAATATCTAGATAGTCATGGCGCTGAGCCATATCATAAGGGCCTTTCCCACTGCATACAGTGGAAAGATTTCCATCTTGCTGGGGCAGAGCAAGTCTTGCCTGGCATCTTAACCACCCACAAAAATTAGTCAGATGGTAATGAGTCGAGCACGACTTTAACCTTGCTTACAACATTTTTTGTGTTTCAAAAAGTAAAAGAGCAGCTTTCAAAAGCAAAAGAAACTTCTAATGAGCACATCACTAGGCTGTTCTGATGCTCTTTCTACATCTTCCAGTCCTACTTGGTTGATGCTTTTAATGGTGGAAGTGAGCTTTGTCATTGAAAATATTAATCAATATGACAGTCACGTGCTTGTGTCAGATACTACTATTTTAGATGTGTGTATCAGCAGCAGTTGGTTGAGGTGTAAAGCGAGGCAGAACCTGGCACTTGTAGGAATACAAACTGTGTTTATTCTTCCTTCAAAAAAACCTCTTGTTGCTCTCCTCAGTACCCAGACACTCGTGCAGTGCAGAGATGTTTGGAGCCATGCAGGGGCAGGTAAATATGCTGCCCTAAATCACATCGATTTTCCATTACCCATTCAGCATCTGTTCTTGTATCCTTAGGGCGGTTCTGTCTGATGAATACTGCATTTGGAGGTTCCTCATGCCACCCTTTTCCCTGTGCTGTGGTGAGACCCCACCTGGGGTACTGCATCCAGCTCTGGGGTCCCAAGCACAGGAAAGGATGTTGGACCTGCTGGAGTGGCTCCAGAGGAGGGCTGCAAAAATTACTAAAGGGCTGAAGCACCTCTGCTATGAGGAAAGGCTGAGAGATTTGGAGTTGTTCAGCCTGGAGAAGAGAAGACTGGGGAGACTTGGTTGCAGCCTTTCAGTATTAAAAGGGTCTTCGAAGAGAGATGGGGCCAGACTGTTTAGCAGGGCCTGCTGCATTAGGACAAGAGGTGGTGGTTTTAAACTAACAGAGGATAGATTCTGACTACATATAAGCGTCCTGGTTTCAGCTGGCATAGAGTTCATTTTCTTCCTAGTAGCTGGTACAGTGCTGTGCTTTGGATTCAGTATGAGAACAGTGGGATACCACTGATATTTTAGTTGCTGCTAAATAGTGTGACTCTAACTCAAGGGCTTGCTGGTTTCCCACGCTCTGCCAGCGAGGAGGTGCACAAGAAGGGAAGGAGCATGGCCAGGACAGCTCATCCAAACTGGCCAGAGGGATGTTTTGTATCATAAAGTGTCAGGCTCAGTATAGAAACTGGGGAGAGTTGGCCTGGAGTCACCAATCACTGCTGGAGGATGGGCTGGGCATTGGTCAGCAGGTCAGCAGTTGCATTGTGCATCACCTGTGTTTCTTGGGGTTTGCTCCTCTCTCTCTCCTTTTCATTGCTAGTATTACTGTTGTTATTGTTATTATCATTGTTATTATTACAATGTTTTGCTTTAATTCAATTATTAAACTGTTCTTATCTCAATCCATAAGTTTTATTTGTTCTTTGAGTCTCTTCCCCACAGTGTGGTGGGATGGAGTGAGCGGGCAGCTGCGTGGTACTAGTTGCAGGCTGGGGTTAAACCACCACGATATAAGGAAGAAATGTTTTATACTGAGAGTAAGAAAACATTGGAACAGGTTGCCCAGGGAAGTGGTGGATGCCCAGTCCCTGGAAACATTCAAGGTCAGGTTGGATGGGGCTCTGAGCAACCTGGTCTAGTTGAATGTATCGCTGTTCATTGTAGGGTTATTGGACTAGATAATTTTTAAAAGATCCCTTCCACCTCAAATAATTCTATGATTCATTTAGGGACTTTTTTAGTGTTTCTTTAATATTTCTCTCTGTGATGACATCTTTAATTTTTGCTATTGCTTTTGCTACAGAAATATTGATGTTGCTTGTAATAAAAGATGGTCCTTCACAACTTTGCCTTTACAAGGCAAAGAAGAGGACTCCTACTTTGAAGACACTGAAGATGGTCATCTTCTCCCTCCGCTGCACATGAATTTCCATGCCCCTTCGCAATATTTCCTCTCTTTGATGCAGAACTTTGATGACTAGTAGTTAATTTTGCAAGCAGCTTTGCAAATGTAGCTGTCATGGAGGATTTAAAGAAAAACTTTAGCTCATACAGTGCAGGGAAATGTGGTGGCTGCTGTTCTGGTAGCTGTAGCAGGGAGTGTAGTTGTAACCAGAAAAGCATTCAGAGTCCAAGGATCACCACCAAAAAAACCCACTGAACTTTTTTTATGTTTTCAGAACTTTTTAGGGTGACATGTTTCTCAGGCAGTGTCAGCCCCTCTGTTCCTGATGTTGCTAGCCAGCAGGAGGCTTTGGGAACAGGCTCTTTACTCTTGCTGTCTCACTTAAATGTTGTTTGAAATGAGATAGCAGTGGGACATTTGTCAGACTTTTTTTAATATTAGTTTTCCTCTTGCAAACCTATGTGAGCCATCTCTCTCCTTAAACTCATTTCTGCCAGGAAGCCTTTGTCCTGTAGCACTCTGATCCCTTGGCTTGCAGTGTCTCCTGATTTCCCTGTATTTGAGTTACCGGCATCTGTGTCCCATTTATCCCTCTTGGAGCAGAAACTGCTGGCAGATGGGCCCTGGGTATTGTGGAAAATCTCAAGCACCGGCAAACACTGAAAGATTGCCATTCTCTGGCTTGTTCTTTCTGTGGTCCCACCTATGTTATTTGCAGCACTGTCCTCCCTTAAAATATGCAATAACTATTTGACAAAACCATTTTTTTTTTTTTGGTGATGTCCCAGTCCTGTTTGTGAGTGCCATAAGTGGCCTCGCTGAGGTCACTGCACTGGAAACGCTGGGGTTGCAGTTCAGGTGTGGCACTGGAGCCCTCTCTATGAAGGAAAGTTCTCCAGCTTATACGTAATATAATGTAAGATGATAATGTGCATTATGCTCTCCAGTTATACCTAAAATACACATGTGCTCTTTCACATGGCTGCCTGAAAAGAGTAATTTTCTTCGATATTTAACTTTAACCTTTCACTGAGTGTCCTAAGATTTTCAAGCTTTTCAATCCTTAAAGATTTCCCAATAGGCATAAAGAGTTCTGTATAGAGATTTTAAATGCCCTAAAGTTTGACTTTCTTTTCATTGTTTCTTTCAGGACTGCCTTAAAAGGACCTTACAAACCACAGGCTGAAAGAGCATTGATTTTAATCTGTGTCTGCATGGCAGACTGTGGTGGTTTAACTGTTCAGAGTTGATCTAGGGAAGGAGCAGAAGGAAGGGGAAGAAAACTATCACACAAAGCTGGGTTGCTGAGATGTTTTGGGGAATACTTAGTTTGAAAAAATTAGGCTATTATCCTTGTGCAATGCCAGGGAAACTGCATGACATAAAACAAAGGTGTTATTTTTCTTACTGTCATTTTCTTTATGGATAAGAAGGTGGTGATGGTGACACTTTCCCACCCTTTCAGGCAGCTTAATGAGTGGCAGTGCAGTGATTTAGGTTTAAATGTTAAATATTATTTGGCACCTCAAAACCCAAGTTTTTCAAAGGAACACCTAAATGCCCCATGCATCCTCAGAACCAAACCCACCCCTTACCAAGATTACTTCAGATTTCTGCTCAGGAGGGATAATCTTAACTACGGATGAATGTGTATATATTTTTTTTCTCAGTGTGTCTATTTTTTTGAGGAGAGGAGGGAACCTGTATCAAGATAATACTTTCTGCTGTAATTTCTGATCCATTCTAGATTACCTGTAAAAAATTTCTCTTCTGATAAAGGGTGATAAAGAATAGAGGTCCCTACACATAATTAGATGGAGACTGCTTTCTAGCTGGAAGCTGGGAGCGAAAGGGTGAAGAAGTATATTTGAGACATGGGTAAAGGAAAATTATTTTGTCATATGGCCTTAGAAGAAGGAAAATGTTTTGATGGTGTCTTTGTTTTTTACTGATCACTTTACCTTTCCTTTGCAAAGCACCAAAGAGCAGCCTCAGTCTATCAAGGTCTGGTGACTTCATCTTGACTAAACTGTGCTGCCCCACAGGAATAAAGATGCATGTCTTGGTACTGATATTCACCGTGAAATAAACCTGGGTGTCAGTTGTAAAACAGTTTAGGGCCTTCTGCAGTTGTCATTAAAAGTTAGCTCCACAGGAGCTCAGACAGCTCTGGCAGCTGGGAGAGAAGGATACTGCAAACTGGGGTAGGAAGGAGAAATCCAGGAGGAGTGAACATGTAGAAACATTTGGAGCATTTCAGTCAAACCAAGTTTCCCAGCTGTGGTGGGATGGCTACATTATCCTGGAGGACATCTCCAGGTGCTCAGACACAGCTCTTTGTTTTCCCTCCTGTATGTCTGCATGTCCCTCCTTTCTCCATCAGGGATGGCAATGGAAGAATGCAGGAACTGACCTGTTTTTACACCTTTGCAGGGGTGGGCTGGGCTCCCAGTCTGGATTTCCTCCCTTTCCTGCTTCCTACAATCAGGCTCCAAACTTGCTGCAGCTTCCGTCAAACTATAAACAGAAATCGTGAAAGTTGGGAAAAGTATTCCCTCTGCTCCTTTTATTGTAGGAAGAGAAACTGAGGAAATGTTAGACTGTGACTTGCCTAGAATTACACAAGAGATATTAGATGAAATGGAGTACTGTTTTGTTTTGTTTTGTTTTTTTTTTTTTTGCATTCTTGGGCACTGCGAGATGCAGCAGTATGGAAAGGGACCCCTCTTTCTTCAATTAAAAGGAAGGATAGAACTATGCTTGTGCTATCCTGATAAGTGGGGTTTTTTGTTTATTTTTACATTATTTTTTACTTTCTTGCAAAAATATGTACTTTGGACATTTCAGGAATGTCACAGCTTTGCCTCCCCTGGTTTTGCTGGAGGAATTTTTGCAGGGCTGGAAAATAGATGGAAGGCAGCTTTCTCAGCTCATGACTTCAGACTTGCACATCTTGAACTTCTTCCAAATTCCTCTAACAACATAATAACTGAGTTTAAGATGGCATCTTCTGGGTTGGAGAAAGACTGTGTTCCTCATTACTGCATTTGCCATCACTTTAGATGAATGTCTTAAATGTTTTTTTAGCAGAGGTGTTATGGTCAAAGCCCCAGAGATGTGTTCTGGTAAGATTCTCCACCCTAGTTGCCTGCCCCCATGGCCTGATCTCTCTTCTCATTTTGCTTTAGACTGTGAGTCAGTCTATTACTCAATCTGCTAATTGCTCACATGCTGCTATCTCTCCCTTTTGGTACAAACTGCTGCCATTCCTAACTCGACCAGGCAGTTTGACAGGGTCAGATAGGGGAATAAGCAACTCTTGGATGAAGCAGGGATAGCAGCAGGCCTATTGCATCCTAGTATGGCACCTTAGGGCCCAAGTTACCAAGTGCTGGGAGCAACTGCAAGCTGAAAGAGAAGTTGCTGCTGCCCTCCAACAGCCTGTGGGCATGCTCACCCCCTCCACATCGCTTGGTGCTGGTATTGGAGTGATGGATAAGTTATCTCAGCAGCTGATCCCTGATCCTGCTAGGGCAAGGGGCAGGAAGGGCAGGGAACCCAATTGCCCTGGTGCCATGGAGGCCATCACAGGACAGCCTGGCTCTGCCTGCAGGCACACAAACCAGTTTTGTATATGGCCCCCAAGCTGATGGGGTTTGGGATGGGATACATACACCACTGTTCCCACTGCCTGCTGCAAGTACAACCGCTTCATGTGCCCTTTCTCTGCCTCTAATTGACCCCAGTTACTGTGATGCCAGCACTTCTGGGTAATTTCCACGATGCAGGAGGTCAGACCCATCAAAAGTAAAGACCAATCACTGTCTTCAACAAAGAAATCTTTCTTCCAGTTATTTGTCTGGTGTCGGGCAATTTCTTTAAGCAGATGCAAAACAAAACCCTTATTCAGTTGGTGTTCACACAAAGTTTTTCCATTAATGATTTACAGCAGCCTAGATTTGGGTTCCAATTTATTACAGATCTATCACCAATGACCAACTTCTGCTTTTCTGCCCTCAAGGAAGTTGAGATTTTTCTAGATGTTAAATGCTGCCTAAAATGAGCCCTCTTAAAAATACATGTTTTCTATACATTAAACCAGAAGCAAGAGAGAGAACAAAATTTTCCCCTTTTTTAGATGATCTCTAATGTCAGCACTATAAGCCTTTTGTAACTCCTTGAATTTTTAAGCTGCTTTCTGAGCTAAGTTGAATATCGCTGACTTTAGAAACAAGCCAAATCAAAACACTCGGCCTTTTCCCTTGCAAGTTATATCTGCAGTAGTGTTACCAATTCTTGAATATTTGATCTTGGTATTTGAGTTGGGCAGGGGTCCATGGGGCACCAAGAAGAAATCTCAGCTGCTTTTGTAGCAGCTACAGCAAGACAGATAAATTAGTATGTGGCAATGGGGAAACCTGGAAGTCACTCATCTCTGAAATGTAATGAAACTGTTAAATGTAATGTCCATTTGCTAACTGCTTGCTTTTGATTTATTTTTGATTTCTTGCTCTGAGCCTTGAAAAAATCGTTTAAAGGGGATGCCAGGCGGACCCTTGTGATTTCCACCTCTATACAAGGCCATCTAGCAATCCTTCTTCTTACTTTTAAATCAGTGTCAGCACAAGGGACAAAGGACGCTTAAATGAAAATTCTTGACTTACGCCGTTTATTTTTACCACTGTGAGAGAGGTGCGGGCAGTATCTGGCCTGTGAAACGTGCGGGATGTTTCAGTGTGAGCTGGGTGCTCTCAGCCCTCTGTACCCGCCCCGGCACTACACAAGTCACAGGGCAGTTTCTGCCTCTTTCCTGGTGGCAATGTGTTTATAGGAGCAGGTGGCATGGTTAACAGGGAGGGGGCGAAAGGCAACAAAAGCCTGTTGTTGAATGCATTTTTCTTTGAAAACTAGTGTTTTGTAGAAGAGTGACTTAATAAAATGTTTGTTTTGGTGGGAGGAGAAAGCCAAAACCGAACCTCCATTCGGGAAGAAAACAACCACCCTTTTTCCTGGAGACAGAAAAAGGGGCGGGCGTCCCCGGCTTTAACTTCCAAATCCACCAGCGAAGGGTGGCTTTTTGAACACGCAGCGAGCCATCTTCTCCAGCCTTCCCGGCCGGTTCTGGAGTAGTCGCGCCAGAAAGAACGAGTTAACAAGATCAAGAAGAAAGCCCCGGAGCCCCACCCCCTCGCCGCGCGGCCAGGTGTTCCCACGCGTGGGACGCGCCGCGGCGGGACGGTGCGCCCCCGCCC
>WEIT01005203.1:139279-150155 GCA_013389985.1 Dryoscopus gambensis
TGCAGCCCGGGTGCCCCGTCCCGGGCACGGAGCCTGCCCTCCGCTTTCCCCTGGCCATCCCGTTTTTAAGTGAGTGTGCTAATCCTTTTAAATCACACATAAACGGAGGCGGTGCTCTGCCTGCAGCATCCATGGGGAGTGGGCCGGTATCCGTTCCTCCTCCGTTTCTCCTGTGTGCGGCTTCGCTCCAGACTTTGTCTCGTCCAGGATGGGGAGTTCGGGCTGGATGTGCAAGGCTTCTGGTTTTTTGCTGCTGCATGTGGTCTGCCCGAATACATCACCCCGGTGCTTGAGCAAGCCGAAGCCTAGTTGTTGCGATTTCCTAGGCAGTTTAGAAAACTCGGCAGTGTGGCCAAGGCTGTCAGAACATCACCTCAGGGCCTCTTTTTATTAGGCCACCCACCTTTTCAAACCTCCTGTAATTATTAGAACTGTCATTTAGAGCAAGAGAACCGACCATTTTCTGCTGGCATCATCATTCTATATTTTTAGTTGGAGCTCTGTGTGGGTGTGTATTATGTATTGCTTATTCTGTCTGGATTATATCAAAAAGATACCCTCCATATCTCAGGGTCTACCTTCTCCATACACATTGCCACAATCTTTTAAAAATTATTCTGAAGACCTGAAGTGTGATTTGTTCCTTTCTGAACACTTATGTTTGTGTAAAGATGTTCACATTCCTGCTTGACTGAATGAAGCTAATGCAGCTTTTGGGAGGGTGGAAAATCAACTTCTAGGAGTCCTAAATGAAGGCCCCTTAAAGGATTTCCTTACATTAACTTAACAGGCTATAGTAGAAAGGGATATTTTTAAAAAGGTCTAACTTGGCGTTTGAAATTCTTAGGAAAGTAAGAGTTCATGATAAAACTAAGGAATAAATTCTAACTTGGAGTTTGGTTTTCACTCACCTCGTTTGAGAGATGGTGATTCTTTTTTATATATTGTATGTTTAGTATGAATAGTCGCCTTCCTTAAAGTGCGTGGAAGAACTCTGCTACAAATGTACCATTTTTAATGATTAGTTAAGGAGTCTTGGTTATAGATCTTAATGACATTGCCTTTGTTCTGCCTGCTTAGTAGGAAGGTTTTATGTTGATCTGGACAGTACTTTTAATGATAGTTCATCTGTCCTTTTCGAAGCAGCATGGATGTACTGTGAGAGGCTCTCCATGGATTTAGTTCCCTTTCCGAGAATCCCTACTCTGTAAGGAGATGCCTGACTTTTAGCTATTAAAAGTATTTTGATGTGCTTATCTTACAAATATGTAAATGCATCTCTGCACGATTGGGGATCTGCTGGAGCTTCTGCAGCACTAAAGCTTCACTGAGGTTTGGCATGTTATAATAGATCTTGAATACTTTGGCTGTGAAATAATTTTGCTGTAGAGCTGAGTTCTTGCTCTGTGTGTGGTGGTGTCAGGAGTGGTTTTATTTACGTGGCCTGAAATAATGATAAACCTGTTTCAGATATGGCTTGTACTTGACTCTCATTTCACTGTGGAAAGACAAAATAATCATTGCATTTGGTGCTTCCTTGAAGGGGGGAATCTCTTGCTCTCGTGCAAAGTATTTAATGTTTTTCCATTTTTGTGAAAATATTCTAAGTTTTGGATTCTTAATATTGCACAGTGGGTATTTCATGTTGGGGCCTTAAAACATTCAAGTAAGTTGAGATAATTCTTGCTTAAGAACTATCTCGAGCAAGAATTACTGTTACTGAAACTTGAAAATGCTTGTTTAACTGTGTCTTGTCACGCACTTGAATGTTTCCCAAAATCATGAGATTGTATCTTAGTTTTCTTTAATATAACAACTATTTGTGTGACACCCACGAACACAGGCTACAGAAAGGTGAAGAGAGAAGTGTGACACAGGGAAGTGTGAGGGTTACAAATCTTTGAAACGAGGGATGCAGCATGAAATAAAAAATGCATTTGAGCACAACTCTAAAATGACTTTTAATCCATACTGTTTTTCTCAGATAACCTAAAGCTAGTGAAACCTGTTGCTGTGGTTAAATGTAGAACATAGCAGGAAAAAATCACTTACTAATTTTATGACAGGGAAATGTGCTGTGTAGGAGTCCTCAAGTGCATTTCAGTGCCACTTCAGTCAGTCTGTCATTGATTTAGGGGGCTATTTTCCTAGTAACTACTGCTAGCATGATGTGAGGGTCTGTCACAAATTATGGTCATAAATCCTCTTGAAATAGTGAGGAAATACTGAAAGTTCAGGTTGACTCTGAAGTTTAAGTTGATACTTTGAAAGCACTGAGTCTTCTCCCTCCAGGGAAGGTTAAATGGGCTTAACTGTCTTTAGGTATGGTATGTGAACTAATTTGTTACTATTTAATTTTAAATTAAATTATTTAAATTTATTTTAAAGTACACAGAGATGCTTTAAAATCACTCATACTGTAGATATCTGAAGTACGTACATCAGCATGACACACAAAGCCAGTATTTTAGAAGAACATGGATGTATTTCATTGGTACCCCAGCGTAAGTTCCACCATTGCCTCTTGCTGCTTTAGCTTAAGAATTTTTTTTTTAGTTGTTTATAATGTAGTTATTAGTAAAATAGGCCATCGGTTTTGTCCCAGCTGTGAATTTTCTCAGTCCTGCATGTTTCTTGAATAAGGCAAGCCAAGGCAACTTTTAGCAAACAGAGATTGTTTCTGGGAACTTGTTATCCTTTAGTGTTAGGGTAAGATTTGGCAGCGTAACAAGTAACAAAGGTTACAAAACCTCTCCTGGAATACAGACACACCGGACTTACTATGTAAGAGAGTCTACTATAACTCTGCTTCTAGTTAAAAATTAACCAGCAGTGTACATTTCAAAGCAATTGTCTCTCTTTTTGTCAAAGCAGAAATAAATTTCACTTGATGGATTTCAATTGGTGCTGCTCAAAAACAGCTATAATGACAAGGTTTAGTTTCATGTTAGATCAGTATTTCTTGTGAACTTACTGTATTGTATGAGAGCAGCGTGCCCTCTGGAGACTGAGGACAATAACTAGGTTTAAATTCCTTCTTAGAAGGAAGAGAAATAAGTTACATACAATACCTTCTTTCTAAGAAATGCTCTTATTTTTTTCCTTACGTGTTTAACCCGAGGGCTACTAAACATTCAAAGTGTGTAGCTTTTGTAAGTTCAGAATTTCTCTTGGGAGTTGATGTGGCTGAAAAAAACAGGACAGCACTGAGAACACTTGAAAGAAATGGATGTTATTTTCTGCTTAAGACCTTTGTGGAGAACTCAAATAGGTACCTACCTGAGCTTCAGGGGAAGAATGGCAGTAGAACAGCTATTCCCCCAAGTTTGTGGCACAGGCCAGCAATGGTGCAGGTCTACTATGCACAGTGGAAAACAGCATTTTACTTAGATTTTGAGGCATGGGGATTGCTCTTCTTTTTTTCCTATCCTTTCTGACAGGACATGTCCAGCAACACTGCAAGTGCACTTAGGGCAGGAGCAAATAATTGATGGATTATTGATGGTGGATAGGGGTGCTGGCTAGCCAAACCCATGTGCTGTTTGGACACTGAGGTCTTTCTGAAGAAGGCGAAGATGTGCTGTCCCCTGATGGCTCACGTCTGCGACTACTAAACTGGAAAAAGTACTTCTGGAGAGTCCTACTGCCATTAAGTTAGGTTATGGAAAAGCTTATGATAGAGTCAAAGAATATTTTTAGCAATTCTTGAGATTTTGTGTGATGAAACAGTTGTGGTGAGAGGAGGAAAGAAAATGGGAACTATGTCCCACAAAGTATTGTTCAGTACAGTTGTTTGTTAGGAGCTTATGGGCCAACAATTCTTCTGGTTTCTTCTCTCTCAGAAAAATGGGAATGTGGAACTTAGCAGTGCCTCATCTTTGTGGTTTCTGTTTACTAAAGATTGAAAATATCTGTTAAGCCACAGAATTCTACTGAGAAGCTCCAAAGAGTGTAATGGGTGATGGGTTGGTAAGGGTGTTGAGGGTCTATGTAATAAACAGGATTTTTAATTTAGCTGTTCTTTCCTTTATTCTTGCGTGACTCACACTTTGCCTGCCAGCACAGACAGATGTAAGGTGTCATTTTGTATTGATGTTAAATCCATGGGCAACTTTTGCAAGGATGCCAATAAATTGACACATGCTTGATTTAAATTGGTGTGTTTGCTCTGGATGATAAAAGTGTTAAAGCGATTGACACATCCTTTAAACCAATAAATAATTTGTGGTGTGTTAGATTAACTTAATGGAAACAGCCTACTGGGAAAAGAGATTTCTTGACCGTAAATCAGCTACAGAATTGTCTTCATTTCACAGTATGAAGGCTTTTTGCCATTGCAATAAATAGCACTGACAGCAGATGCAGTAGTAAGTTCCTGGTGAGATTGTCAGTGGTCTGAGAAGCTCAAATGTTGGCATGTGTGTTTAAAAATGTGCCTGGTTAATAATATAATAATTGTTGAATTCTGTTTGGCACTTTTACTTTCTGAAATGCTGTATGTATTTTAGCTAATTCTGAGTGTTCAGCAGGCATGGCATCTATTATTTATCTATTATACATACGGAAATTGAGCTTCCCCAGTTAAAGTTCCCTTAACTTTAAACAGTAACAAAAGATGTTTTTGTGGCAGGCAGAATCTTTGAACTCTGGTCTTCCTGTTAAGACTATAGACATAAACCTGGTAACTGTTCAATAAATCAAGTGTGCCGTTCCTGAGCTATGGGGAAAGATGATGCAGCTGGAGAAATGAGGTTGCAAGTGTGTAACTCTCCCATCTAGTATGGAAAGTAGAGTGATGGAAATGGTATTTCTGGTTTTTATTTGGTGACACAGAGGTCTTGATTTTCATTTTTTCCTCATGGATTCTCGTTAAAGGGCATATGGTGTTCTGTGAAAGTGTAGTGCGTTAATTTGATGGTTCTGTCCTTACAGGACACCTGTTTGCTTGTTTTTTGTCTGAGAGGGAGATAAATAACTGAGTTACTTATCTTGACATCTCTTCATGTGGCTCAGAATTCAATAACGTTTTGTGATGGTGATTCCAGAGGTTCTCTGTTGCCCTTTCTTTAGCTGCCATGACTGTATATTTAGTTGATTTCACCATGTTGCTGCATTAAATGTGATGCATTATACATGTATTAATACAGGTTTTTGGAAGTGACTTGTTACACGTGATTGCTAAGATGATAAATTAGCCCTGGGGGATTCTTGATTCTCAGCCTTCAAGAATTAGGTTGGAGGTGGGAGGGGGCAGTCAGTAGAGACAGAAGCTTGACCCCTTCTTTCTGCGGTGTTTTTAAGAGTAAAGCAAGGCCACGGAGTGTGAGCAAGTGTTGTCTGCTTTGTGTTTTGGCACCTCTGGGCAGATGAGGAGTAGCAGTGGATTGAATGAACCTGCTTAGTGAATTTCTTGGCTTTGGGGTTCGGGAATCCAATACTGTTAATATAATATAATACGGTTTTGCAGATGCTCTTTTTCTTCACCGTTCACCGTTCGGTGATGGTTTTAACTAAATCAAAAGGAAAAGGAGTAGAGAGTCTGAGAAGACTCAGATGATGAAAGTGTACAGTGCTGCTATAATCTATGGGTTGTTGATGCGTCATTTGAGAACCTGTAGGGAATTCTGTATGTACTTACGGCTTAAGCCATATACTCCAGGTTTGAATTAGGCACAGATTACGCCTAACAGCAGTAATGCACTTAAATCCTTGTCAATAACTTCACCATCTCTTCTGTGGAAATTGTGATTCCAGTTTCATGGATGCTTTTTCCAGTCCTTGTACTATTTTGCATTATTTTGCACAAACACATTATTTTCTGTTCTTCCAGACTGAACTCATACTAGCTGGACTTAAGGGGAAAAAAAATCTTTAGAACACAAGAAATGTAATTAACTGGTGTGATTTGGTTTGGTTGGATTTTTTTTTGTTATCACACAACATCTCACTGTCGAGTATGGCTATCAAGAAGGTCAAGTTGCTTCCTTTTGGCCTTGCTGTAAGAGATGAAATGCTTTTTTAGTGGACTTCCTGTGACAGTGGTGATCAGAACTACCTTGTTTGTGCTTAGTACGTGCTCCTGAAGCGAACAGCTGGGTTGTGCATGGGGTAGGCAAAGATTTCACAGGGTTCCCACCATGACGCATCTCTGGGGGCTTTCTGGCTTATGCCACCTGGATCTTGATTTCTTTGTAGTTAGGATATTTTTTTCTTGTTTCTTAGACTTCCTAAATAACATCTTTTAAATCTGTTCCTTCAGGTAAGACTGAAGGGTATATTTTGTGATATTGAGTGCATGGTCTGCCAGCTACCTTATTGTTATGAAGTTTTGCTCATCCTTGCACCCGATGGGGTGATTGGGCACTTTGTCATGTTGTTTTCCTTCAGCCCATCATTTCTAGGGTGTTGTGAAAGCTGTGGCGCATTTCTGTGTAACCAGACTTTGTCTGAAGAGGCTGTTGCGTGTTGAAATCTCAGTGTGTCAAATTTTAGAAAGGCTCCCAAGCTGATTTCTCTAGTTTTAGTTCTAGAAGTGGAGCATACACGATACTCCAGGCAAATGTGAAAGGCCTTATATCTTTACTGTTTTTATTATTGTTCAAGGATTATTTTCAAGTAATTATTAAAGGATAATTTCTACAAGTTTTTGTGCAGATACAAAAGTAAGATTTTTAGGGGCAAAAAGTGATTGCTTTAGAAGGACAGTCACAAAGCTGTGGCATTTGGAAATGTTTCTGCTGCGCATTTGTCTTCACAATCCTGTTTTTAGTTCTGTGGTGGTTTGACCCTGGCTGGCTGCCAGGTACTCACCAAAGCTGCTCTATCACACCCCTTTTCGACTGGACAGGGGAGAGAAAGTTTAAGGAAAGGCTCATGGGTCGAGGTAAAGACCGGCAGAGATCACTCACCAATTACTGTCATGGGCAGAACAAACTCAGCTTGGGGAAATGAATTGAGTTTATTACCAGTCAAATCAGTTTTATTGCCATTATCAATCAGGATAATGAGAAGTAAAACAAAATCTTAACGATACCTTTCCCTCACCCCTCCTGTCCTCCTGGGCTTAATTTTCTTCCCAATTTTCTCCCTCCTCCCTGTCAGCAGTGCATGGGGACAAGGAAAGGGGGCTGCAGTCTGTTCATGACATGTTGTTATCTACACAGTAACTTTTTTTTCCTTGTTAAATATGTTAACCCCGGAACACTCCCACCATCACTGAGGGGCTCGGCCTTAGGCAGCAGTGAGTCCCTCCTGGAGCCGCCTGGCATTGGCTCTATGGGACACGGGGAAACTGCAGCAGCTTCTCACAGAAACCACCCCTGTAGCCCCCTCAGTTACCAGAACATTGCCACACCAACCCAATACATGTTCAGTCACTTAGACCAGTGTCTTGCTGATGCCAGGAAAATACATTCTGAAATAGAGCTATCTTTTTATCTGCTTTACATTTCATTATAGAGGAAGAGAAAAAGCAAGAGTTTGCCTCTTGGATAACAAGCTGTCTCTGCTGATGACAGTGAATGATTCAAGGAAGAGAAGGACTGGGAGGTTATGAGATTTATTCTCTGTTGTATAACTAGGGAATGTCAATATAACATACTTTGTGTTCCTTCCTAGCACTTGAAGCTTAATACAAAAGTCAGTATGCTGTTTCTTGAACTTCTCAAAGCAGCAGAACTTAAAAACCAAAACCCTAATCCTTTGTTTTATAGAAGGTTTCACCTTTGACCACTGAATCATAAATTACCCAGTGTTAGATGTATATTGGTCCCTACTTACATTGTGCATATTGTTCCAAGAGCTCTGGGGGCTTTGTGTAACTAGTTATTTCAAATAAAGTGTCACTTATGAATTCTGTCCCCTTCAAGGAAGTCTACTCATGGCCACCAAGTTTCCTATTTTCTCTGTGCCATCACCTTTTGCTTTCTTTTCAGTTGTTGAAAATTTCCTGGTTTTAGAAAAAGCTCTGAATAGAGTTGCCTGCCCTGTAGGAATGAATTTTGACATAAAATATGATATAAATGATACAAGTAGTTTCACTCTTGCTTTAGATTTTTCTCTGGTTGCTTCCCCTGCTTGAGATTCAGCAGTTTGAAGTATGACATGTTTAGGCATCAATTTTTTTTTTCCAAAGGGAAAATGTTTTAGCCTCAGAAATCTGTTTTGCTGACTTACCTGGATGTGGCTACTCCAAAAGATATAAAAGCAAATTAAACTGCTGAGTTATTTGTGTTCCCAAGTGAGAGCTAAGAGGATGAAAATGCACATGGGTGGCATTTTCCACTTAGAAAGTCTGTCCAGCTGTGGATGATTTAAAAAAATCTATATGTTATCTGCATCTTCAAAAGCTGAGTAAAAGAAATATGTAGTTAGGGGGAATTTTTGTCTGTCTGGGTTTTAACAGTATGTTTTTTACTGTCTGAATATGGTAGACTGTTACTTATGTTTTAAATCTCAAGTTTGCAGGTGTTCAGTGATAGAAAGGGCATACTCAGAGTTACACATCTGGACTTACTTAGGCAAGCTGCATCGTGAGAGTTAGCAGGTAGGGTGTGACTAATGCAGGCAAAATTGTAGTGGAGCCTCAATAAATTGGAATTAAATAATTTGCAATCTTTCTCTGTCCCTGAAACCTATATGAACTTGGATTTTCATCTCATCTGATCTATCTGCAACAGCCATCCCATCCTGAGCCACAAAACGCCCTGACTCGATGTCAGCTGTGACTTTGGAATTTGTGCACAGCAGGAGAAGGTTTTTTTATGATGCCATTAAAAAGGTGCACTTTTCAGTTGCAAAAGTCAGGTATGGTGACTAACAGAAGGAACCATGCATCCTCTAAAGAGTGGGGAAATATTCCTCGAGACTCTTTGAATAGAGTAACTGAATTCTTATGGGTTCTCGTAACTTAATTTCTGTGAATATTGTAGCTAATGGTGAAATTTGGAGAAATGCACGGACACCAGCAAAAACATGAGTGTCGGATATACTTGCAGTGAATAAACCATGATCTGCAGGTGTTCTGTGAGAGTTGCAGACAGCTCAAGTGCGCTCTAGCTTGTGTGTAGCTACCAGACCACTCAGTTTTTCCTGGAGCAGAGACAGAGTTGCCCCTAGTTCAGAGAAGTGCTGACCTAGGCAGAAGTAATCTCTTGCACGGTCCTGGCTAGTTTATGGTGAGGTATTTATACAGGGAAGGGTGTGAGACTTTGGGGCGATGGGGTGGAGGTTTTCCTCATATGTCTATGTGTGAGCATGTATGCAATAAATATCTATGTTCTCACATGCTTACACACTTGGTTAACCAGTTTCTCCTGCTCTTGTTTTTTCCCCTTTCATTCTAATGGTTGTGTTATTGAATAACCTCCTGTTTCTGAAAAACAACCCTCCACAAGCCAAAAAACCACAGCCCTGCTTTTTATGTAGACTTTTAACTCCTCATGTTAGGTGTCGATACAGACTTTTAGGGAGGAGAGTTCCACAGTCGCCAGGTATGGGACTGGAATCCAGTATACCTGGATATGGTTTTGGCATTGTTACCAAAGCATGCCCTGAAGTCTGTGAACTCTCAGCATTTCCTCTGAGGACAGGTGACAGTGATACATAAATGGTCTGTGAATGCATCTTGGAGTGTTTTACACAAGAAGCCCCTCAGAGCCATCTTCTCCTGTGCATATGGTTTTTAAATAACCCTTTAGTAGTAAACCTACTTTGTTTGACTCCTTTGCATTATTCTCTTAATGGCTGTTGCTCCATTAGAGAGAAATGAAGCCTCGAACTAACAGGATGGTAGGTAAGGCATTCCTTAAAATGCAGGGCCATGAGTATTTTATTCATCAAAATTGTACGCCTGATCAGTGTTCTGCACCTAAATATTTGACCCTGCATAACCACTTTCCATACCTTTTGCAGTCTTTATTTTAGAATTTCTGCATGCTGTATCACTCTCCTATATTGATAGTATTTCTTTTTAACTTGAAAGCTCTTCTAGGCAGGGATTTTGTATATTGTTTTAAAAACTTTTACCTGCTTGGTTTGTGTTGTTCCCCCCTCTCCCCGACTGTCTGAAGAACCAAGGTTGCTAAAGGCTGAAATGTCTGTAATTGAGTAATTTTTATTACCCAGTGGTCAAGAGAGCTCTTGGAAACTTGTTAGGTTACTTCCCGAAGTAGGATGATGAGGCAGCATCACTGAATGCAAGGTGGAAAACCAAACCCTAAACAAAACAAACCAGCCCCAAACCACCCTTCTGTTTCTGGCAGTTTGGAAAAGCTGCCTGCTGTCCCTTTAGCATGTGACTCCACTAACATTGTCTGCCCATGACAGAATTGGTAAAAACTGGAGAAGCTGCAACTGAGTGTGTGTTTGAGGATTGCTGCTTTCTGTTCAGCCTCGTGCACAATGGAGAGAAGATGAGCCGGTGGAAATATTTTGCTTGTGACCTCTGTTGATGTTATCTCTCAACTTGCATGGTCCAAATTAAGGTTTTCATTGTTACCTGCAAAAGATGTAAGTGATCGAGGATTCATTTGCCTTGGGTATTAACCACCGTGACGCATCTGGTCCTTTGCCATCTTGTGNTTGTGACAGCCGTTAGTTCATGGAAAATAACTCTGGTTGCTGATTCCCAGGTTGTGGAACTCCTGGCATCTGGTGATAGAGCACATCTGGCGCTGGTCCTCAGAGGCAGAATACAGCCAGCCCAGAGCTTATTGCATGTGGGGAATGATGCAAGTGACTTGTTTTCTCTGAACAATGGCTATGGGATCTTTGTAAGTGTTGGCCTCTTGCCTGGTTGGTGTGTTTTTTTTTTTTTTTTTTTTTTTTTTTTTTTTTTTTTTTTTTTTGTGGATATTGTTTAGAGGGGGGGGGGGGG
>WEIT01005203.1:150167-195540 GCA_013389985.1 Dryoscopus gambensis
GATGTGGAGTCGTGTAAGTTCTTGCTACAGCTGACTTGGTCCTCCAAGCAGTCTTTGCTTCATGACAGTGGTGCTCTTATATTTGCAAAATGCATGTTTAAAAGCCACTGTAGAAGACGCTTGGCACATACAGGTAAGGATCCTGGTCTCCTGCCTTTTGTGCTTTTCTGACTCCTAGGATTCTGTGCAATCAGTGTTGCAGGGCCATAGAAGAAAGTTTTCTTTCTAAAGGAGATGTACTGAAGTGCTCAACTTTGAGGAACTTACTTGTGGCTGGTTAGAATCTCCTTCCTTGTACAGATGATAAGGCTTTTTCAGGATAACAAAACTTGCTTTGTTTGAGGTAGAATATAAATTCAAAATCTAACGGCTATTCCACAATTACTTCCCCTGGGGTGCTTGTATTTTGGAATGGTTTCCCCGCAAAGATTAGTTCTGGAATACTTTATTATAGCCCTTTATTTGTCTTGGTCTTGGAACTCATTTCACACTGTGGGGATTGAGAGTGAGTTACAGGCTCGTGTTACTGAATCTGAGCATCTGCTGGTCACATCTTGATGTAAACTGTTTCATTGTCATGGTTGTTTATAACACGTCACATTTCCATGCGCTTGTTGATAGCCTCGTAGGACCCTTTTGTCCACAAGTGGTCGTTTCTGAGGGCGGATGCCTTCCAAGAGTCTGTGGGAACATTTTGGATCACATGGCAAGGGTGTCTTTCAGACACATTTGGCCCTTGATTGGCAGTGAGGCAGAGGTGGGTGGGAGGACTCGTTGGAATGGACAACAGGAAGAATTCAGGTTTGCTTGGGAAGCCACATTGTAGGACAGTTACACTCAACTCGTGTGTACTAGTGTGGGGTAGGAATTCGTTCTTGTAAATTCTGCTGTTCTGGTTCTTAATTACTGTTAAATTCTCCAGGTGTTAACATCCCTGACCATTAGTTGTGAAGAAGCTGCTTTACACATTCTTTCCTGCTTATTTTGAAACTCTAGCAGCAGGTTTGTTTGGTTTTTTGTTGTGTGGGTTGGTTTTTTTTTTTGTTTGTTTGGTTTTTTTGTTTGTTTTTTTTGGTGTGCTTGCTTTTTTTTTTTTTTTTTACTTATTTAAATTTTATGAATAAAACCTTGGTCTCTGTTGGAAACTAAAATTACTTCAGGTGTCTCTTGCTGATGCACAAGTGTCATTGCTGTTGCAAACCACTGTGTTGGCAGGCACTGATCAGTGGGTCAGGAAAGCTTCACAGCACTTGAGAGACGATGTACCATTACTAATAAAAAGACTTTGCCATTACTAATGAAAGGCCTTTGCCTGGTTTCTTGAGGCTTGGGCATCAACTGGAGATTGTGGAGAGGTTGCAGGGATAAAAATATAACTTGTCAGCTGCTGTGCTCTGAGTTACAGCGGCATGCAGTGCTTTCTCCTGTGTAACTTGTCTTCCGCTTTATTGTGAGGCAGAAGCAGTCCACCAAATTCTACAAAAACCTCCCATTTTCTCCAGGAACTAATTTTGATAATTTTTTTTCTTTTTAAATTGAAGTGTTTTGTATGCAAGAATAGAGCAGTCAAGCACAGTAGGGGATGTTTAAACATTGTGTGCACACACTTAAAACTGCAAAAAGAAATTTTAGCACCAGTTTGTTATTGTAAAGTCTGAACTAACGTTGGCTGTTTATAAAAGGGAATGGACTTCACAGAGTTATTTTCATATTTAAACTTCAGCAGGACACTGAGAACAGATTACTGTGAGTATTTGAGTAACTTGTGTTTGCTTAGTGTGCTTGGCAACATTTCTTTTAATTAAAATTTAGCTTTTAAGCTGTTCAGATTCAGTTCCAAAACTTTGGCCTTCACCAGGAAGGTAAGATGACTGCAAAAAAACCCCCAAAACAGTGTGGTTTTTTTTTCTTTGTTTGGTTTGTTTGTTTGGGTTTTTGGCACTTTTTGCAGTTATTGATGTGTATGATGTCAGTTGTCGGATCTCTGTTATGTATGTGGCCAGAAGTGGCTGTGTTTTATTATCTTTATTCTGAAATGCTTTGACACATGAAATGGTAATTTTTTCAAAGCCTTGTCATAAATACTGCTTAATCCTAAGAGGAGAATTTTTGCTAGGATGATCCCAAAACATTAACAAATAGATCAGTCTACAGCAGACAGGCAGGCACAGAATGCTTTCTCCCACGTTTGGCTGAGTATGTGCCAAATGTGTGATCAGACTCTGCTGGATACTGCAGATCTCCCAACTTCAGCTCCACCTGTTGCACTGGCAAAGCAGTAATGGTTTCAAAATTCTTCCCAGTGTCTGAAATGGCACTAAACTTTTCTAGTTCTGACAGCTGCAAGTTCGTGTTAAAAAAACAAGGTTTCCTGAAACTTGTCTGTTGGCTACGTCAAAGCACATCTTGCTATTACAGTTGTAAGATTGGCACTAGCAGAAAAGGCATGAATTTGGTTTATTTGCAGTTTATTGCTTAGGTTTTAGTTATTTTTTTACTCTTCCCCAGACGCTGATTTGACACATAAACAGAACTCAACAACTGGTTCTATTACTGCCTCCTAAATCCTGGAGAATGGTTGTGTGTGGGGCTTTTTTGGTGTGGGTTTTTTTCTTTTCCCTAATACAATATATAGGCACAAATCATGCAAATGAAGTTGCGACAGCGTAATGCCATTCAGTGAATTCACCAATTTTATGTTTTCTCTAGTCTACTGGGAGCTTTTCGTAACTAATGGTGTTACATTAAGCCAGAAGGAGCTTGTTGGCAACACCTGGTCTAGATCAGGACGAGACTGTGTTTCAAAGGGAGTGTTTTGTGCAGTGGTTTTCGTTGAAGCAGCATTCTGCTGCGATACCATGCTCCTTCCGGTGACAGCACAAAAATGCGTGGCTGTGTAGCAAACTAGGGCTGAAAGTAACCTGCTTAGTTATCTGTTGGTTTGTGGGATGTCTTATCCTTACTTTTTTTTTTTTTAATTTTATTATTTTAATTTCCTTCTGTTCTCCCCTCACCACTCTCCCCTCTCCATCAAACACATTACTAATAAATACTGCATCAGAGAGGAGAAAGAGGGAGACTGCTTAATGACATAGGCTAAAATATGACTTAAATCATTTTTTCTCTAGTCTAAAAAAACTGTGATACTGAAAAATCAAGGATTTGATGGGTCTAACATGTTCAACTTTGAAGGTAGGGTAATGCCACGTGTTTCTATGCAATTCACATGTTGCACAGCCTGTGACGTGATGGTTTTCTGTGTTGGGGTTTTTTTTTAAATTTAAAAAAATCTAAGCTCTGTGTGTTATTTTTGCAAGTCTTTAATTGTTTGTGCTGCACCTCATTAGTGACAAGAATAGCATCTTGGAGAATCTTCTGAGCAATGCTGAAACGGAGCATGTGTTCACATTTATAGTGTGATGTGATGTGAAGGAGGGTTAATTGTATGGATTAACTGTTCTCTGGAGTAGATAGATGTTTTCTTCTTTGATGTTGTGGTGTCCTTGGACAATTAATGCATGAGCTGAAGTTTTTGGTTTGAAAGTTTCGGCTTAAGTAGCCTTTAGAAATGTTTGGTGTCATTTGATGTCAAGTCTTATTACCTCATTAAGCATATATAAAAATATATATATGTGTGTATATGTGTGTATCTCTAAATAAAAATGTATTCTACATTCTGAGGTTTTATAAAGGAAACAACTTAATGCCATAATCAGTGGAACACATTCTTGAGAGGTTTTAGGTGCCCTAACTTCCTCCAAATAAGAAAGCGGATGTTTCTCATATGTTGATAATAACATAGGAGAAATAAAGCATCTTCTCATTTCACAGCTTCTTGATGCACAACACAAGTGAATGGGTGATAATGAATTGTAGTTACGGGCCCCTTGGTGACTTCTATTAACTAAGTTGGTGGTTTTGAATCTCCTTCCTGCTGAGGTGACAACATGTATGGCACAGTACTGCTCTACATTACAAGTACTATTCACAGCAAAGGAGACAAAAACCTCTGAATTGTCCTCAAAAGTGAGTTACTTCCTTCACCCAAGTGAAGTCTGTTGATGTTAAGGGTGACCCATACTGCCCATGGTAATTAATGGAAGCCTGACATAAGTGGGGAGTTCTTGATTTTAGGTCCCCTTTTTAAAGGAGAAAAAGTTTTAATTTTCGTTTGCGTTTTAGTTAATTGGTGCACCAGATGAGCTTGATAAAGGTCTTTCCTATTTCTGCTTTGTAGCGCTATTGTTGCAATATTACAGTATTTTGTGTAAGGACCAGGTGAAGGTTGCCTTAACTCTGAGGAATTATTTAGTTACAGGGTCTGCCTAAGTTTAGTGTAGAAATGAAGGGCTTTTGTCAACTGTGCTTCAAGTTAGTGCTTGCTTGGTGTGGCTTGGGGTGTTTTTGTTGTTGTTGGTTTTGTTGGTAGGTGCTTTTTTTGCTGTTTTTGAAGAGAAGGCTGTTTTTCATAAGAAATGAATGTTTTGTGGTCTAGTTTACATCTGGTTTTTAGAGAAGGTAGGTTTTTCCTCTAGTTAACAATATTCTGGCTGTTCAGCCATTTCTTTCAGACAGTGCATCAAAGGTTAGGTGGATGCAGACAACACGTTCAATTTTCTTGCATTTCACAAATGAAATTTAAAGTGTCTTGTTTGCTTTTGAAATTAGTCATGTAAGGCTTACATTTGGGCCATAATATATTTTTAAGCAAGTCTTCCATATTCAGTATGTAGGAAAAAAAGCCGTTCCCTTTGCATGTAAATCTGTGGGTTAAATTGGGTTCATAAGCCCCTATTCTATTATAAGAGGGCAGATGTTTGTTTTGTATTTAGTCATTGTCATTCATGCCTGGAGGGAGTTACTTGAATGCAAATACTCCTGTCTTGCATGTATTCCATGTTTATTAACAGTCTGCTGCACAGTCCTGGTTCTATGAAGTTAAAGTGCAGTTAGTACTTGACGGTGTTCCAGTGTCTGACGTGTTGATCGTGCCATCTTTGTCACATTTCTGGACTGGAAGCATGATTTTAGGCTGTGGGTCATACAGAGCTTTTTGTATTAACACTTATATTTTGCAGTGTTTTTAATAAGTAAAAGGGATATGTACATGTTTAATAGGGAGGGTGGGATCCACGACGTTTTAACTCTGAAACAGTCTGCAACAGCTGGAAATAGAGGAGGTGTAAAAACTGGTTGTAGTAAGCTTACTGTGCTGAAAGTCTTTCACCAGAGAGCAGACACATGGCACTGATCCTTAGTCCAGCCGGGAGTGTGTTCAGTGCTGGGCAGAGCATTGCAGTGGTGAGTGTGTTATGTGTGTTCTGCCTCAGGCTCCCAGTCTGGTGTCTGAAGGACAGCAGTATTTGCTAATTTTTCCCCACTGTTCTGTGTGGTTGAAATAGTTGTTTGGCATATCATTCATCTGAAATGCCCTGGGTGTTTTCAGACACCAAGAGAGAAAGGTTCATGCTGCTAAAGTCCTGGTTCATGTCTTCACTGCTGAAACAGGTGTAATTACTACACTGATACTGCAGTCTTGATGTAAAATTCCTGATAGACTCAGTGCAATTCCGTGCAGCTGATGAAATCTTGGGTGAGGAGTGAAATAATGACACTGACTTTTTACTTGATGGAAAATTTCCAGTTGTCTTCTGGCACCTTTACATTAAAATAGCTATCTCAATGGAAAATTTACATCTTTCTCTTTAGCAGTGAAGACACAGCCAAATAGTGCAAATGAAGAGTGGAGAAAGGTGATATGGTGCATAAAACAGGATGATCAGATCACTCATGGCCACACATTGCTTGAGTTAGTTTTGTTACAGTAAAAACAAATGCATGTTGTTCTGCCCTCCATGATACTGCTTCCTTGTGTAATGCTAATCAGCTTGTGCCAGTCCTTCTGCAGAAATAAGGGATAGGGTTTGGACATAAAAGCACTCGGTTACACTTCTCTAGATGTGTTGTTTTTCAGAAATCCTGTTTCTTGTTTGCAGTACACCTTGTCTAGGCTGCCAAAGGAATGGGAGATCTGGGGTGGCTGAGATCGTTCCGAAACTGTTAATCATAGTAAAATCTATGCCTTTAAAAAAAAAAAAAAAAAAGTAAGGTAGCTTAAGGTATGAAAAGGATATAAGTTACTCTCTTTGGAAAGAAACACTGGCTATGGTTCTACTATGGTCCTGATTAGCACACTGGGCTCTTGCCTTGGTTGTGCCATGGGCTGCATGACCCTTAATGCTAGTCCTCTGTGGGTTTCCTTTCATTCTTTGCCTAATGTTTCCAGACAGCAAGCTTTTCAGCTGTGACAGTCCTTCCCAGTGTGTCCACACTGAATCTTTCAGGGTGCAAAGCACAATTCTGGCTTGTAGGTGTTTCCATAGTATGAGTGACCACAGTTCATGTTGTGTAAAGTTTGTTGTTTTCTTTTTTTCCCCCCACCTCGTTTCTCTGCAGGGACAAAATTGACTTTCTTCTGACACTGCCCACGCCCCCACCCTCCCTCCTTTTATAATGAACTTCAGGGTTTTTTAGACATTCATTTCCTTTCTTGTTTGGGAAAGGCAGAGATGTGTTGGGTTAAAACAATAATTAGGCTTGGCTGTTTATACAGGTGGGGAAACCACGTGTAGAAGAAAAAGGAAGACTTAAGTCTTGGGAGTAAGCTGGGAAGAAAAGAATAATTGTGGTTCTTTTTCTTCAACCTGCTGTCAAAGTTGAGGTGCACCATACTTTTCTAGTACCTCTCCTTCTTTGTGCTTCTGTAACATGAGAGTGTTTTACAACCTTGTGGCAGCTTCTCTTGCCTGTGCAGTACAGACAGTTAATTTCTTATGCCAATAAGATGTTATTGGGACTCACATGAAAATTTCAAGAGGCAAATAAGACTAACTTGAAAAATAGCTAATAATTTGTCATAGCTCTACATGGAAATATTTCAAAATCTTTAGTTTGGGAGTTTGTGCATGGTGAAGTTTATGCCTAAAAGCATAAGAGTACAGCAGACCTGTGTGTACCAATATGTTACTTTTTTTAAGCACAAAACCTCTTAAGTTCCTTCCCCTGAGCACTGTGTGGACAAGACACAGCAGCACAAGAGAAGGTGCACTGCAGGTCTGCAACTGGACAATATTGTCTGCAGCTGAGCTGGGCAAAGAAGTTGCCTTATTGCTTTTTATAAAATCTATACGCCTTTTAAAACCCAGATCCTTTTGACAGGATCAGCTCAAGGAAAGCAACCGTGTGAGCAGCCAAATGGGCAGATTTCAGGACGCCAAAACATCTGTGGTATAGTGGGAGACTGGGGGATGGGGAGTGACATGCCACTGGGGAAGGGCGGGAATGGGTGGCCAATTCAATCAGACAGCAGAACAAAACCCATCTGACCCAGCCCAATACAAAGGGCATATTTAAATCAGGATCCCTCCTAACACAGTGTAGCTGCAGCTTGATTTGCACGGTTTCTGGTTTGGCCTGCAGTGCTGCGTTTGATAGGGGTGTGTGTACTACACCCTGCACTGCCCTGGACGTTTGGGGAACCCCTCCAGCTGCTCCTCATTTTGCAGTTTTACAGCCTTCCCTTGGTGCACCACGCCACCACTTCTTTGGTATTGTTTTTAGTCTCCTTTTTGGGTTCTTTATCCTTGTTTATATACCACACGATCAACAGATGCATGTCACACAATTCTGTAAACACCAGAATTCAACAGATGCCAAGGAAAGTGACTAATTAATAATCTTGAGATGATACAGAGCAGTAATTAACTGTAAAAACAACAGAACAAAAATGTTAAACAGCTCCTATGTAACTTACTTTTTAGAGCCCCAAATTTCCACTCTCAGATTTTCTTAATTTTTCAATAATTATCTGGACTCAAAACCTTTTCCAAAACGGAAATGAGGCATTCTGGGGCTGAATTCCAAAACATGTTTCCCTTCTTGCAGACACAAACTACCAGTCTATAAATTCAGGTACAGAACTAATGCAATCTGCTTTCTTTTGAATATTATCAACACTTCTCCAAATGTGGAGACTCTTTTATTTTGCAGAATTTGAGCTGACCACTGTGTTTTCTGGAAATGTCCTTAAATTCTGCATTATGCAGAGACAAATAACATAGATGATCATTTTATGTTTCTTCATCTAAGCTAGCAGAAGATGTTCCTTTTTGTAGTTCCATCAGTACAAACACTCCAGATAACTTGCATGACAAATACTGACCTTAAAAAGACAGAAAGAGCCATAAGGAATTGATTTGGTTGCACCAATGTTCTTGGCTAAAGCAGAATCATCTTCTGCAAGGAGTGATTTGCAAAGCTTGGAACAGGTTGTTCTGTTTATTTGCTGCCTTAGAGGTGGTAAATTAAGTATAACCAGTGATATAAGTACAAGCACAAGGTTACAGATTTCATTATCTGAAATAATCTTTTTCACCTCGTCCTCTTTTTTTTCCTCCTTCCTAACGAGCTCTCACAAAAACTAAATCTTGAATATTTGACTGAAACATAGTCTACAGAAAAAACAGAAATCATGTCTACAGCTTGGCACTAAAAGCTTCTCTTAACTTTATACCCTCTAAAGCTCAGTATCATGTAGCAGGTTCCATTTAACAAGGTGGTTTAATTTGGGAATATTTTTAACTGTTAGAAGAAAACCACGACAAATTGTGGAACCTACATTTGAGACTGCACTTTCGTTCCAATGAGTAACATTTATCAGCAGCTGAATCCAGCACATGCTATTTCTTAGCCTCTTTTTCTGCAATTTACAAATACAGTACATATTGTACCTTAGGTGGAAATAGAATTAAATATCTTTTTTTCAGCTTTCTCAAGAGTTGTGTTTTTTGGAGTTAACATCTGGAACTGGAACTAAAAATTGGAAACAATTCAGATCAGAAACAAGCATACCTTTGTCAAGCCTGTATTTGTTCAAGTCCTGGATAAAATTTGCAAGCCAGATTTTCCAAATTATGCAGAACCACTATTTTATCCATTAAAAGTTTGGAACCCTCATCACTGTGTAATCTATTATTGGCCAGACAGCTGTCTGCCAAACCAAGGAGGAATACTGAAAAAGAAAAAACAACAGAAAAGAACCTTGCTCCCGTTGACATCCAGAATCTAAAAAGGGGACACTGCAGGGTTTTTTTCCATTCATGGATTGACCTGAACTGTTATTCCCAGAAAAAGTCATGTTTAGATGTTAAAGGAAGTCACCCTTTTGTCTGCATTCTTCTAAACTAGTTTACGCAGAAGTAGGACAAATCTTCAGTTTCCTCTGCAGTTTTAAAATTGTTGAGCATATCATGGGGGTGGGGGGAAATCCACGCCTATTGCATTTAGAATAACAACAGAAAAATTGCTGCCATGTACTCTGCATCACAGAATGTGAAGCATCCAAGTATATTTTTTTCCTGTCACATCCCCCAACCCTATTTTTAAGCACTGCCTTCTGCACTTACCCATTTTGGCAAAGCCCAACAGCAGTATCACATAAGAGACTACTTCAGTGCCACTTCTACTTATTCTAAAATCAGAAAATACTGGAAATCTCAATGGACAGGCTGTTTCCCACTTTTGTGGGAATACGGCAGAGTGCCGTATTAATTCTCACAAGGAAAACAGTTGTGAGCCGCCTGACAGCTCCGGTGTGGAAAAAAACGCTGTTATGGAATTGGAATGCAGGTTTGTACTTTAAAGAATCCTTAATCACAATATGAAATCTCACTGACAAAGCAATGAACTTGCTGTTGAAGTGAATGTGCCTGTGATAAGAATCTCTATTTCTGTGATGATACCTTCTCAGTGACTTGCTGAGTGACTTGCCTCAGAACATGGTCCTCAGAGACTTCTGAACTGAGCTTTTGGCAGAGGTAGGGGCACTATGGGCTTTTGCATGAAAGACACTGTAAAGCAATACTCTTCTTCCTTCAGTGCAAGTAATTTGTCATTAAAGGTTACCCATACCGTTAGTTTTTTTGTCCCAGGGTTATAAACTGTAAATGCTTACAGCATCTTTCACTCCTAGGGGGGCAGCAGCACACAGACCATAGCTTTGTTCAGCTGGAGGAGGTGAGCATCCTGTGCAGTAGTTTGTGATGGGTCTGGAGAAGTTGCTTGGTACAGCTTGAAATAGCAGGCGATGTGTGGGATCTGTGACAGCCTTCCTTGTGTCACACTGTTTCTAATTTAACACAGAGGAGGATTGGAGGCTGGCTGTGGTGCCAGTGCATCACCCATGTGTATGTGATGGGTCTCTGCTTTCCAACTCCTCCGTTTCGGCACCGTGTTGGACTCAAACATCCCAGTGCAGACCTGTGCAGTACTGCTGCCTACTTGTTCTTAGAGAAGGGAAGTTATCACCTTTCTTGTGGGGTTTACTGTCTTCATTTAGACTGGGATTTTCAGTGTACCTTGGGAGCTTTGACCATCATCATTGAAGTTTGATGGAAATTGTCCGTTTAAGCTCCCTTGGAGTTCAGTGCAGGTTCTAATCTCCAACCAGCACCAAACTCAAAAGCTGACTTGTAAGACTGGAGAATGCTCAGTTTAGCACCCATTTTCAAAGTACTCATTTCCAGGGCTTGTTGGTGGTGTGTGTCTGAAGCCAATTCCCTAATCCCCAGTAGATGGTATATTTGTATTTAAGCTGTCATGTGCGTTGTGGTTCTTGAACAGCAAATTGCAGCAGAAGCCTCAGAAGAACAAACAAATGGTTGTGAACAGTGTACTGCTTTTGGGAAAATCCTGTATATATTTTAACCTCTGTAAAAAGCTCGGGTGAGAACCTTCCTGAGGTCAGGAAGACATGGGGGTTCAGACTGCAGAGATTTTTATCTGCTTAACATTAGCTAGTCAGGATTGCATGAGGCTGCAATCCTCAAAACTGTTTGGCTGAACACCAGTTGTACATTGCACAGAGAGAGGTTGCCAAGAACCAGTTTTGCAATAGTGTTTAGAAATTTCCTCTAACGATACAGACCAAATAAAAATTGCTTTATGCTCTAGTGAATCATATTCTTCTCTAAATAAAATGTTTAAAGTGCTTGCAAGTCTTACCTGATGAGTATCTCATCGTAAGCTGATGTGTCTCCAAATCACAGCTAACATTTTGGGTTTTGTTTAGTTTTTCAGTGGATCTTTAAATACGTCCTGTATGCTGCTTGGTGGTCCTTGTAGTGTTGTCAGCTCACATGGGCTTGGCTGTCGTCCTTTCCAGCTGCTGAAGCTGTGTTAGAAGATGAAATATGCTGTTCTGTGTAACTGATTTCGGTATTTGCTACAACAGTACTAAGGGCAGTCTGAGACAGCCATTGCTGAGTGCACCAGGAGAGGCATTTGTGTGATGTGCTTAATGGGTGGTCTTGGGAAAAGAGAGAAAAGTTTGAGAAACCCTCCTTTAAAATAAGGTGTCCACATAAAAGTGGTCTTGAACACATGTAGCTTGCTTTCAGGATCTGCAGAGATGGAAGTACGCTGAATTACGCACACTGAATCCAATAATTTGACTTTTTTGACGTGAAATTTTTTTGCTTGAAGTTGGTAATATAACTAGAAACAGGACAGAAGAATAATGATTAAGTGCAGAGTGGAGATTTTGAAACTATTTAATTGCCACCCAGCTAAACAGAACAAATCCTACATTGCATAATTTATGTAAAGCACCTTTGCTGGACTTCTTCAGAGCATGCTCTTCAGAGAAATACTTTGGCATCTCTTGACCAAGGGAAATGAACTAATTTAGGCCAGTGGAGATGAAATGGTATATAATCAGGGCTATATTTTGTTGTTACTGCTAACATTATTATTTAAAAACTAGTCTGCCAAACAAAACCAGCGGTCTGAAGTAACTCCCATCCTCCTAAAACCCTGTCATTACTGTGTGTGTAGGAACGCTATGCAATGCGAAAAATATAACAAGATCTTCAAAAGACTTGCTGCTTGTATATTTAAAAAACAAAACAAAAGTAGCTCAAAGTTTATTTAACAGTATTTTAACATTACTATTTGATAAAGCTACTAAATTCATCTGTTTTGGGATGGCAGCAGAAACAGTGATGTGAGTTACTGGGAAGTTCAAAACTTCAAAACCTGGCATAAACACAATCAATCCCAGACCCCCTTAGTCAAGATTTTCGGTGAAGCAGTATGGGGAGTTCAGTCCACTGAGCTCTTTTTATTTTAATTAGTTTTTGATTTTAAGATGTATAAAAGAAACTCCTTTCTTGAGGCAGGAATTAACTGTACAAAAATCATACCTGGAGAATGACTATCCAACTGCTGTTAAAAGTCACCTTTTGCAAGCAATTTTGTAGCTTCTGTAT
Organism: Dryoscopus gambensis; assembly: GCA_013389985.1. Classification (NCBI taxonomy): domain Eukaryota; kingdom Metazoa; phylum Chordata; class Aves; order Passeriformes; family Malaconotidae; genus Dryoscopus; species Dryoscopus gambensis. Next base: position 162,494 of record WEIT01005203.1, read on the forward strand.
TGTGCTCCAGTATCTTCTGAGCATGTTCCTCTTTTCATTGTCTGCATTCTCTTCCCCATCAATGAGAGCCACAAAGCCTAACCTGATCTAGTTTCTTCAGTGTGTCCTTTCTCCACTGGCTAAGAAAAACTGAACTTCAGCCTCTCGTAAAGGTGTTTGCTGATTAGTCTGTTGTTTTACTGCATTTTTATCTCACACCTTTCCCAGCTCCTCTTCTTAATGAGAAGAACAAGCTTCATATGTTTTCTAAACCCACTTAAACCTTTTTTAATATACTTTCTGTGGACCCTTTCCAGCTTGGTGCTGCTAAAACAGATGTCCTTTAAACTTGTATAATTTATTTACATAACCCACTTCCAAATATATTTGTGACTAAAGCCATGTCACCTCTTGTACGTACACTGATGGATGAACAGCCTTGCTTTTACTGTAGCCTGACAGCAAATAGATCACTGAGATCCTGGCTGTCTTCTGGTGTTCTGCAGTGATACACAAGACAATACTTAGCATATAAAAACAAAACTTTTACCAAATACATTTTATAATATGGGATACTAGTGTGGATTGGATTGCTGCATGCTGGTGTATGCCTGGTGTGACCACGTAAATAATATAAAATATTGGCTGGTAAAGAAGAACGTTTACAAAAATTGCCTGCTGTACACAAGGTGTGTAAATATATGATATTGTTAGTGGTCTCATCCTGAATTTCAGTCCTTGATTCTAAGTAAAATCAGATAAAATGGAAATGAATCCTCCTTATTTGATAAACAGAACACCTCGTGGTTTGGGAAGCAAAATTCCTATCAAATGGATTGAACAGGAGGGTTAGAGGAGTGGGTTGTAATTTGGAGAAGGAGTGTATTTTCCTCGTCAAGTAGTGCTATGAACCAGCCATCACTGATGTGATCAGCCCACAGAGAGGAGGAGTCTTAGCCATGTAAGGAATGAAAAGCTGAGTGCATCACTGAGCCTTTTGTTGGAATATCTTCAAGTGCCTTACTCGAGCGTGAGTGGCTTTGCTGCAGCACTTTGAGATAATTAATAGCAGAAGGAAGGGTATGTTTGTAGCAGGGGAATGATTTAGACAAATTGTTGGGCCGAGGTTCCTGCTCAAGTTTTTTGCTAAGGAAGAAGAAATGTGTGGGAGTGAAACCAAGGAGTTTCTGTTTTTTTTTTTTTAGTCTTGTGTCCTAAAACTGCTACCACCTACCTCTGTGTTAGAGCAAGAATGTTCTGTAATTTAGTTATTACACTGGGAATTCACTTTGTTTTCAATAATGTGTTTTGAGGATGACAGCCATTGCCCTCTATTCTTCAGAGGACTCTACCTGAAAGTCAGGTTGAGTATGTGCAGTTAGTACTGGAAGATCAACATTTATTCTTACCTTTTGACATTGATGGTTTCCCAGCACAGGAAGGGCACTGACCTGTTGGATAGTCCAGAGGTGACTGCCAAGATAATTAGAGGGATGGAGAACCTCTGCTACAAGGAGAGGCAGTGAGAATTGGAGTTGTTCAGCATGGAGAAAAGAAGGCATTGAGTTGACCTAGTTGTACCTGAAGGGGCCTGCAAGCAAGATGGAGAGAGACTTTTTACAAGAACATGTAGTGACAGGACAAAGAGGAATGGCTTCAAACTGAAAGAGAGTGGGTTTAGATTAGATATTAAGCAGAAATTTCTTTACTGTGAGAGTGGTGAGACCTGGAACAGGTTGTCCAGAGAAGCTGTGGGCGCCCCATCCCTGGGAGTGTTCAAGGCCAGGTTGCCTTTGAGCGACCTATTCAAAGGTCTCCATGCTCATGGCAGGGGGAATTGGAGCTAGATGATCTTTAAGGTCCCTTCCAACCCAAACAGTTCTGTGACTCTGTGACATCCAAGGTCTAAGCCTCCATGTGCTCCAGAGAGTTAGAGCTGGACAAGAGGGATCAATTTGTGTTGTAGAAGTGGTTTCTCCAATTAATTTATGGTGGTTAGGACCATACTTACAGAGTCTTGTTTCTGCATAGCAGCAGTTTCTAAGTGTAGAGAGCTGATGCATGCTTGCGCCATATCCTGCCTTAGAGTTTCCATAACATGGTGCAGCCTTGGGTGCAAAAGTTTTAACATGTTTTTTACCATCTTGCATGCCTGTGGTAGGGGTGTGTGTGGGGGTTTTTTGCTCTTTGGTAATAAATGTTTTTGTGGTTTGGGACATTGGCTGCTGCAAGCATTATGCTATTCTCTCTGTCCAGCTGTACAGATGGCTTAACCACAGAGGTCTCCTTTGCAATTGTCCTGTTAGGGATTGAAATAATATTTAAAATATAAGTTGGTGCACATGGTGTAATTTTGGATGGCTATTTTCGCTTGTATGCTTATTAAAATGAGATCCTCATTTTATGTTGTGTGCCAGGTTCCCAAGATCCTCAGTCACTTTTCTTAAAAGCACAGTTAAACCTTTCCATGAACTTTAGCCTAGTTAACTGGTTCAAGAACTGGTAAGTTAGGCTTTTCTCCTGTGCTATACATAGGATTTGTGTTCTCTGCTTCTGGTGCTTTCAAGGGTAGAAATCATGCATGTGCCTCAGTATTCTCATGTCTTTCTATTTTGGCTTTAAGGGGAAGGACACAAAATGTAGGCATGTCAACAAGTATGAAGCAGCAGTATAAATATAACTTTTTAAAACCCTTGCTCAACTTGTGTTAAAAGTGTTGCAGCTTTGCAAAAAAACAACACCTGATGACAAATGCGCTGTTGATTATCATTCATGATCATCTTAGTCTTAATGTGTATGTTGAGCCCTGTCAAACTGGTTTTTAGAAAGCTATTACTGAAACTAGCAACAAAGACCATATAGTGCATTTTTTAGTTGCTTGTTTCATGCCACTTTGCTGGGGCTAGTGGGTACCCCTGAAGCACGTAGTAAAATTGAAGTGCTCTAAATGTGATTGGTACAATTAAAACAAGGGAAGTTAATTGCTGAAATCAGAAACTGGTACTGTTTGTGGTGGTCAACCAAATGAATTATACAAAAGTGTATAAATCCTCCAGTCTTAAGTTATGTCTGCACAAAACAACTTTCCTGATGCAGGTGAAACAATAAAAATTTAGTAATTGGCGACAGACAAGGAATGAGCGTTTAAAGGATCAAAGGCAAAGCTGGAAATTGAACCCTTACTTGATTCCTACACTGCCTGATCAGAAGTGTTTCCTTTTCTGCAGTTAATAGACTGCTGAGAAGCTCTGTTTTCACACTGTTCTACAATAGGCCTCTGTGTAGATAGCTCACTACATTGTCAAGTCAAGGGTGCGTTTTCCAGTTAGTAGAAAACCACAGGAAAATTGGTGGGTTTTTGCACAGAAATAATATGTCTTTCTAGAATGAAGTGGTTTCGATCAAGTACTGCACAATCCAAGTAAGATTGTAGAATTGCTGCAAAAAGAAATTCTGTAACTTTGTGTAGTTCAGGCTGTTATCTGTTTAGAGTTTGTTTGAGAATTTGTGGGATTTCAGGTTCTTTTTTTGTTTAGTCCAAAGACTCTGAACTGCAGCTCTGTACAGACGGTTTAAATGTTGCCTATTATGGAAAAAATATGAACTGTTCTAATTTTACTGAAAAAGAATACTTTTTTTTTTGTGACTACATTAAAATGTCTTTTCAATTGGGTGGTAGGAGACTGGGTATAAACAGTTTATCCTCCACATTCAGCATTCATCCTTTCTCTGTTTATTCTTCTATTTTTTCAAAACAGAAACTGGTGTTTCCCTTTTCAAGCAATTTGCAGTTGTCAAGAGTATTGCTGATCAAAATAGAGCATAACACTGAGTGTTCGTTTGAGTCTCTTAACCTTCTAACCATGGAATAACTTCTCAAGCAAGGGATATTTCCTCCTGTAGAACAAATAAGCTCATTTGAAAGTTAATGGTAGTCAGTTACTGCTGGGTTTTTGGGTGACCCCCATCCCTCTTCTCAGAAACTCCTGTTAACTGGCCTTCCAGTTTGCCTTGTCAAAAGTTGTGCAGTGAAGAATTAAATGCATCAAGGATAAATGTTCTGTGGACCATCAAGCCCAGTTCAAGACTGAGAAGACAGCATGGTTAGGAAGGAGATTGGTCTTCATGTTCTTGGGAATGAAGTTTTGATTCTACTTTCATGTGGGATTCAAAATAAACTTGCACCACGTATGAGTGGGATGAGCTTGAACCTCTAGCATGGTTTATTGATAGCACAGCACATAAAGGTTTTGATCAGTGCCATTTGTTTTGATGCTTTTTGAGCTTTGTTTCTCATTCTCATGCCTGAAAAACCCTGTTGGTTGTCATTGCATAGGGTATGAATGTAACTTTTGAATTGCTAAACTGTTGAGTTTAGTAATTTTATGAAACTAAATGCTTTGCAGCTATCTAGAAACACATTTGCTGTCTTGGTTGCCTCTTTCAGATTTACAGCTTAATAACTGGGAGTGTTGAAAATTTGAAAAGTTCTGTGAACTTTTCTTGGGACATCTTGGAAGTTCTGTTTAGTGGAAGCTGTAGAGTTACCAGAACTAACTTTGCCTGCTCGTGAGCCATCACATTCTGACCTGAAGTTATAAATACAAGACGGTGGAAGCAGAGAACTTAATTGCTTTACTGACTTCTGCTTTATTTCTTTTATTTCTATGAGAGACATGGGGTTTCTTCAGCAGTATTCCAGGCAAGAATTAGTGTAGAGAAGCAGTTGTTTTGATCACTGTTTTTTGTTAGAGTTTTTAAATTTTGTTTGTTTGTTTGTTTTCCAAACAGTATTGCTCTAAAAGGGCTCTGTAACCGTTTTTAAAATAAAATTTAGAATCAAAAAATAGGCTGGCAGGGAGGAGCAGGGAAGTGAATATAGTTTTCAAAATCAGAGTTCTGCCTTCTCTTTTTGCCTTCTTCCAATGGAAGTGGAATACTTGTTCGTAAAGGGGATAAAGCCTGGCCATTTTCAATAATCAATCAGCTTGCAGTGAAGTTCTAACACAGTTGCAAGCAGGGCAATGTGATTTCCCTGCTGGGTGCTCATGGCCAGCACAATGCGGCTGCACTTCAATCAAGATGACTCTGAGGCACAGAAGTGACAGAGAACATGGTGGTTAATGCGTTGTCTGCGTGCTGCTGCCCTACTGTGTACATCAGTGGGGAAGAAATCTGTTGAAAGGGATGGGGAGCTGGGATAATGTTGATATTGATTGGATTAGACATTTTTCATGTCTGATCTTTAGTTAAGAAGCTGTTGAGTTCCTCTGCCATTGATTGGACTTGATATTTCAGGTTCGCTTTTCCTTTGTAGTGGCATTAATAATGCCTTCAGCGTGGAAATGTCTAGATGAAAATCCATCTATTCATGTTCCTCTAAACATGTTTTTTGGACAATATTTAAAATAAATTTCTACGTAGGCTTTTTACAGCTTTAATCTTGGACTGGATGTGGGGCTGGTTTTGTGAGGCAATGTGCATAATTTGAGAAGGTCTTTGCCCGAAAGAATTTGTAACTTAGAGCCTTCTAACGTGAAACTTCGCAAATGTTCAAACGGTTTGATGCAGTGCCACTTAAAACAGACGTGGCTATGGGGAACCAGTGAGTTGCAGAGAAGAAAACAAGCACTTGGTATTCTAGACATTTTTTTGTCTGTTTGCAATAACTAACCTGTTGGGCTTTCCTGATACTATTCCTAGTGTTTTTGAAGATGAGTTGAAGAAGGACTTGGCAAGCTAAGAGATGAAATAGGAGGAATACTGAAACTTTGCCTCTTCAAAAGTAATTCTCCTCAAGCTGGATAAACTTTCATTGTAGAGAACAAAGATACTACATTTTCAGTGAAACATTAATGATAACAATTGGTTCTCTTTGCTATCCAAGACCCTCACTAAAATCACCAGGTGATACAAATTTTCCTTATTACATCAGCATGTAATACTGATGTAATAATCTTCCTTCAAAAAGCAAAATAAAGCAATCTCTTTCCTGACTTGAGGGGGAAAAATCAGGCCATGGAGAATAATAATAAAAACTGTCAATTTTTATGCATGTTTTTGAGGTCATCTGAAGTGTAGTTGCATATTCTGACTGAGGTACTTGGCCTGCACGTAAACACATTAGCTGTTGCCAAGGATGTGCAGTGGCACACACTCTCCAGTGAGAATGTAGCCAGAGCCAGAATTCACGAGAAAGGCAATAGCATCTGACAGGGCTGCCAGCATTGCAGGTCTGCAATTCAGACACTGTATAAACTGTCTTCTTTTTTAAAAAGTGCAGGAGGAATTGAATCTAAAAGACAATATTGAGAAGTAACTCTTGCATTTTACATAGAATAACATGAATTTAAAACTGAAGGTATTATTATGACAGGCTTGGAGCCATAGGAGATGTAATACGTGCTGCTCTATTCTGTGTGTCGTTCCTTGAGTTGAGTGGCAAATGATTGGATCTTTGCTGACTGCATTGGAGGCAGCATGTCGAGTGAAATGAAGCACATGAAGCTGGAAGTCAGCAGGTGACTGGTTTAGAGCTCCAGCAGCTACTGCTTGAGTTAGAAAAACTGGGGGGAGATGGGGGAAGCTGGGAAACCTCTGGTTTTTGGCTCTGGCTGCCTCTTTCAGCTAACAGCAGTCTCCACAAACTTCCACAACCTACATCGTGTCTGCTTTCAAACTCCGTGTTGAATTTCTCTTTTGCTGTTGTGCGGGAGAGAAGACAGTAGTTCTGAAACTCTGTCACAGTTTTTGCTGTTTGTGAGGGTGCTTGGTAGGAGCTTTTCAGGCTGTTGTATCTAGTGCTACTAGCCTGCTACTAAAAGGCATCAGAGCTTACTTTCTGCGTGTTGTTACTAATTCAGAAGCTTTTAAACCATGAAGACTTTAATTTGTTCTAATTTGTCTGTTGTTAGAACAACAGACAGAAGTGGTGTTGAAGGTATTGTTGAAAGGTCTTGGTTTGAACTCTGAACTATGTGGAATATGCTATTCATATTCCATAGACAAAGAATTGGTCCTGCTCTTCCATCTCTCTTTTACACCTCTGTCTGACATAGGGAGAGAAGAGATTTTTGGATACTGTGCATTTTCCTCCTATGTAACACTTCTTTGGTACTCCCTGCCCTGCTGGTCTGGGAAAAGAAATCCTCCTCTGCCACATACATAGTCAGCTCTTTAACATCTGTAGATGCCTGTAATGCTAACATGTTGTAATCTTTTTCTCCTGTAGCGTCTCCCTTTCTGCTCTTTGCCAACCGGCGGGATGTCCGGCTCGTGGACGCTGGAGGCACGAAGCTGGAGTCCACTGTGGTGGTCAGTGGTTTAGAGGATGCTGCTGCGGTTGACTTCCAGTATTCACAAGGCATCGTTTTCTGGACAGATGTGAGTGAAGAAGCCATCAAGCAAACTTACATTAACCAAACTGGGAATGTGGTGCAGAATGTCATCATTTCTGGTCTGGTTTCCCCGGACGGCCTGGCGTGTGATTGGATTGGGAAAAAACTTTATTGGACAGATTCAGAAACCAATAGGATAGAAGTAGCTAATCTCAATGGAACATCTAGAAAAGTCCTCTTCTGGCAAGACCTTGATCAGCCCAGAGCAATAGCTTTGGATCCGGCTCATGGGTAAATATTAATTTGGCTTAAATGCTTAAATGGATACGGTGGTGATTTATGTTGAGTTTTTAGTTCTGAAAAGAAAAAGAACACATAGCCTTTTGTTTCATTTTACATTCTCCCGAGGTATTTTTCTCAAGATCTGTAACTGAACATATGTTTGAGCTTAAATATTTTGTGGCAAGAAATGGCAGCCCAGACCTTGAGCCAAAAAGAACAATACAGCTGTTCTTAGGTGCCAAGCCAAATATTCAGCCAGTGTAATTACCTGGCTTATCCCATTGCACGGTGGAAAAGTAATTAATTTTCCAAGCATTTTTAAATTATTATTATTATTATGATTTTCTCAATTATCTTGTCTGGTAAGTTAACTTGGCTTTTATATGTGATGTCTGTTTAATGTAGACAGCAACATGTGCAAGTCTGCATGTGTTGAAATGGGAATTCTCACTTGCTGTGTTCTGTTAAACAAAATCAGGATATTTTTAAGTGATGATGTTGAATAGTAATGTTTGTGCCAGCAAGGAAAAGAATCCAGGTGAAACTGTGGATTCTCAGTGCTGTAAGGTGACCATGTTAGTAAGTAATAAAGCATACAGACTGCATGTGTCACTACTAGTGCGCCTGAAAATACTTGCATATGTGTATGGTTCCTCCATCCCTCTTCAGTCCTCCCCACTGTTTCATGTGTGCTGTTTGCTCTCCCTGTGCACAAGGAGTGCTGGTGTTGTGTCCTTTGGGCCTGGCATTCACTACAGTGATGACTAAATAGATTCTGTGCTAGATGGACCCTTGTGAAAGCAAGGAAAGAACTGAGGTGCAGTTCTCTTGTGTGCAACAGATCCACACAAGGGCGCTGGTTTGACACTGATGTGCCATTTTCACACTCTCTCAGCGAGCACTTTACCTTCCTCTAGGCTACGCGTAGGTAGGTTTCTCATCTGTAGGAAAATCTGGCATTAACTGATATTTTCACTGAGTCTGGCCTCTTTGCAAAATGATGCTGAGTTAATGCAAGAGCTTAGTATAAACCATAAAAATAAAGTATTTGGTGGTTTATCCTGCTCTGGGAGATGGACGGTTTCTTGAGAAACCACCTGCTTCAGGTGTGCAAGAAGTGAAAATGGAAACTAAGCAGCAAAGGGCAACTTAAGATCGCCGTGTCAGCACCTTCCATGCCGCAGACTGGAACTTTGTCTGGTTATTTTTGCAGTGTTCCCTGCATACGGCTTCCCAGATGAATGTGAGGAGTTACAGGTACATTTATGATTAATACACAAAAGGTGTACAAATGCTAAAGAAACTATGTGTACCCAAAGAAACAAAACCCTTAGTTTTGTTGATGCACCAAATGCTGGAGCTGCCTGTGTTCTTCAGATAATGGCTAGGTAGGTACAGCCATTACCAGTAAAAGGGCAAGTGGAGTGACTTTGTTGGGCCAAAGGACTTTTCCAAAGGGGTCCTTATCCTCTTAATCCTGCCTTCCCCACAGATGCCTTTAAGTGAAAGGAATTCTTCCCACAGCAAATTGTTGTATAGAGGTGTTTTAAATAAGTTAACAGGAATCCTGTTGTATCCTGACAGCAAGTAATCTATGCAGAATTAATTAATGTTGATTAATTAGATGTAGAGTTCAGTAGTATATTTAAAGAGAGAATATGATGTTAAATTGAATATTTCATGGTGAGGCAGATTACAGAGTGTGGTATGGCACTTTGCCTGAAATGCCAATGCCACTGATTTCTCGTAAGTGGATGGAGTTCCTTGCCTTTTGACTGTTTCTTTAAGTGTTGAATCAAAGACATGTTTGCCCAAATAACTAATATAATAAACTTAAAAGAAAATTTAAAGAATCAGACATCACATATATTTGTGGAATAAAACATTCAGGTTTGCTTTTACAACCACTTCATTTCACCTGGTAGTTTTGAAATATTTCCTAGGTGCATCTTTGAAATAGTGATCACGACATTTGATTTTGGCACAGCAGGCTCTTGGGTTGAGCTCCCATAGAATCAGTTGTTCCTTGTTCCAGGTTCTCAGGGGAAGAAAAGTGGAGGACAGTAGGAGAAAAGAACTATTTAATACCTTTTTATTTGTCTTTTTGTTCATAAGTTTTTGAAATCAGGTGGCTAATACAGTTACAACAGCTGCCAGAAGAGTAAGAATTTGCTAATATTAGATTAAATCAGAGAACCTGAGTAAGTTTATGGGGTTTTTTCCTGGATCATGAAATCTGATGAAGTTCATACTACGATTCATAAAACTGGTTGAGGCAATCTGTCAGTGGCTAGTCATTTACTCTCAGTTTGGAAGAATTTCCATAGATGTCATTTTGTCCTTTTAGCAGTTTCTACTAGAGAAGTGTGGGTGGGAAGCTTAGAAAATGAGGAAGAAAACTTCATTAGTCAACTTCAGTTTCCAGAAGCAAAATGGGACAAATAAGCAGTTTGCAAATGCTTAGCTGATACTTTTAGTACCCAAACACGAGTTTGTCTAGAATGGTCCAAGTCAAGCAAATCTGATTTCCTTCTGTTGAGAAAACAACATGTTGCTGTGCCAAATGGTGTCACCTTCTCTTGTCTTTCAGCTTTAGTAAGGCTGTTCTGCAGAGGTGGATGGAGGACTTTGTGTTGTGGTGTTTGCAGTGGGCTGTTGTGCCCAGAGTGGTGTTTGCTTAATGAGTCGGTTTTATTCCATTTTGAGTGCAATTTGTCAAGACATAGACTAATTTGGGAGAATAGAGAGTGTATTGAATATACAGTGATCATCTCTCAGGAACATCAGAGGTGTAATGACCAAGCCTTAGGACATGGGAGATGGGCTAGTTGATGTCTGGAGTTTCCTTTTGAAGCTTGTTTTTCTGTGATTTCCAGTTGACATTCAGGAGTATGATTTTTCAGATGTTCTGATGGGCTTCCTAAGTAGTAAGTCAGATGATGGTGGTTTAGTGACATTTTTAAAGAGAGCTTCATCTTTTGCACACTCAGCCTATCTTCCTTCTTTAAAGGCAGTGATGATCTCAAGGTTATGACTCAAAAAGAGAGACGCCTCTCCCCTAATGATCATTCAGTGCATTCCTAAAGTTTTCACTTTTCTAAGGCAAGCTGTGAGACACTTAAGGCTTATCTGTGGGTGTCTCTTCTTCCCAGAGCTAGTGCAAATCATTAATTGTACAGGGTCTTCTGATGCTCTGAAAGAGTATCATAATTAACAGGAGTTGTCTTAATCAGTAACCTCATTCTTTCCAATACACGTTAAAACTTTCTTGCTGGACCACCTGCTGTATATTCTAGGAATTAAAGGAAGCAAAATATGTGACAATCCAATTATTCTTCCCTGGAATGAAGGATAAACTAAGAAGACAGAGGAGTGTACGAAATACTTTTCTGTAAATTTGCTGATGCTTTGTTTTGAACATTTGGATCCCAGTCCTGCTGTAGGTTATGTGAAGCTGAATTTATATAATGGAGGGCAGTAGGCTAAAATTCTTGGTATTGTTTTGGAGAACATTAGCATTTTTATGCATTCTTGATAGGTAGACCCGGATGGGGGATTCAGTAGTGTTGGTGTTACTAAGTTTGAGTTTGCAGCCTTTGCATAAGTTTTTCCATGTTTTCAGGTCAGCAATTTCTAGCAAAACTGAATTTTTTTTACGTAAAGATTCTACTCAAGCCCAGCTAAAGAGGTAGCTCAAATTCTGTGCAATGCAGTACAAAGAACTTAAATATCATGAACATTGTCTGAACAAAGAGGAATGCATTTGCAAAACAAGTTTTTATCACATGTCATGGCAAGCAAACTTAAGTTTCCTGAAAAGAAATTTTCAAAAGAATGTGAGAATGAGTAGCCAAAACAATTGAGTTAATTCTCAGTCCTGTAGGAAAGGTCTTGGATCTGAACACCCTAGAATGTGTGTGGACAGGGGTCATTAAATCGATGACATAAAAATCTCAAGGTTTGCTGCCTTCTCCGTGTAATACAGGGCTCTGATTCTGAGGATCTGTAGCATATCCATAATCCTCATATCTGATTTTCACTGAGTGCTTCCTGAAGTAGTTAGTTCACATTGTTAAAGTTATTCACATGTATTAGAGCTATTTACTTTGGTTAATATAAATCTTGAATTTGTTCCTACTTGTGTGATGGCTGCTGTGTTACCTTCTGGAGTGAGCTTACTGTCCAAGTTCAGGCTGTATTTTCTATAGTGTCGCTTGTTCAGCAGATAATAATGCTTTAGAAATTTCTGCCCCCTCTATTTGCTGAAGTACAAAGAGCTAAATCAGACATCTGTGAAAGGGTTATTTTAAAGAAAGATAAAAGTTGCTTGCCTCGAGAAAAGGTGGTTTTTGGTGTGGGTGTAACCGCAGTCATCGCTTGGTGTAGTCACTGGGGTTGTTGAATTTGCCATACCTGAGCTGGCCTGCTGACTCTGGTGGGGTCTGTAGAAATGGTGTTTGTGAGAGAGGAGGATAAGGACATTTGTGCTGGTTTGATTGACTGAAGGAAAGCTGCAAACCTCTCTCTACATTTCCTCCCTCATTTTAGTTCTCAAAAAGTCTTCCATGGTGTGGTGTCGGTCTGTTGGGCAGAGGCAGTGCCAGTGCCAGTGGACCACCGCAGAAGCTGACTTCATTTATGGAGCAATTTTCCCCTTTTGGAATTGGAAAGGCTTTGGAGGAAGGAAATAAGATACAAATTAGAATGCAACAATGAGAAGAAAATTACGGAGTACTAAAAATAAATAATCTGTTTTGGCATTCCTCAGAATGGCTATTAGTTTAGAGATTAAAACAAGTCTGTTCATGTTCTGAACAGCATTAAGAGAGTGTGTGCCGTAGCCCAACTTAGCCATTGCCTCAGGTTGCTTATGGTAAATCAGCCAGAATCTGCAAGCAGTTGCTGTCATTGACCTAAGGTATGTTTGGCACTGAAGAGAGGATTAGATGATAAATGCACCAAATGGGATATTAAAAAATGGCTATAGAAGGGACAACAATTAGAAACTTTCAGTTCAGAGTCTAAAATTAAAAGCCTCAGACATGCCTAGCTGTTAAAGCAGTGTTTCCTCAGTGTCACAGCAAAGCCATGAACCAGACCTGTAGCTGTTCTAACTCACAGCTGTGTTTATATCAGCACTTAAAGCCGCAGTGGTGTTTACTGATGATTCACCAGGACCTTGGTCCCACACAGCAGCATGGCAGGTACTTAGGGTTAAGCATTTTGGCCTGCTGTGTTGAAATTATTGGGATCTGTATGAGCTGCAGCAGACTGAGGCTTTTGATACAAATAAGCGTGAATGATGACATCTTTTAAGCAGTGTATCTTCTGGTCTTAATCTCCTTTGAAATAGTTGAGAGGAGAGGGAATACTGAAGAAAAACTTGTGACTGTTGTGAGTGGTGGAGAAGAAAAGCAAGAAGCATCCTTTGACTAAAGACTGTGCTTTTTAGAGACTCTAACTCACGTCTACTTGCTTAAAATGCAGAAGATGCCCGGGTTTTGAGTGAAACGTGCTTATTGCTGCCTGAAAGCTAGAGATTAGTTTATATCCTGTGTGCTTCTAGTAAGTAATTAATTGCAAGTATAAAATTATTTTGAAGCTTTTGGTTAGTTATTTGAAACTCTGTAATATATGAGCAGCACAATTATTATCTTAGAATGAAAGAAAAGTACTCAACTGTAAAATTGGTTCAGAGTCATATCCAGTATCTTGGTATGGCTGTGATTTCTGGGACTTGGAAAGCTTTTGATATGTTGTACATCCAAATAGCTGCAAATAGTCTCATATATAAGAAACTTGAAGCTTTTGTGGGAATTGTTATTTACTCTAATTTTCAGATGAGTGTCCTTGATGGTGACAGCCTTTCTCTAAATAGTTCATTAGCCTCTTTTGCTTATTTCTCCCTTTTCCTGCTCATAGATATGACTGAAGATCATATTGTTCAAAGACCTCCTGCTTCATTTGAGAGCAGACCTGCCTGTTCAGAGATGATGGGAAAAGTGATTTACTTCTCCCCTACCCCCCAAAATTGCATGGGAAAGAGGTGGAAATGTGTAGACTTCCTTAATAACCCCACTGAACTCCCTCCCCAGTTTGCAGTCTTCTTTTGCTACAGATTTTGTGATTCCTCCTATCCTGAGTCCTGGAGACTGATACTACTTTGCCCTGTATGCATTTAGTCTTATTACATAGTTTGGGAATTGTATTCTTATCTTCTAAATTTCTACACCATTTCTTGAGGGAACAGAAAGAACGACAGGATGGCTTTAGCTGTCACAGTGCCAGTGTGTGTTGCAGTGGTTTCTTGTGTGAAGTCAGGAATGCTCTGGGACCAGAGACGTGATGGAAGCTCTTTGATTAGATGACTTAGTGAGTGCATTTTATAGCTGCACAAAGTGGAGATCATGGCACATATGTTGGTCTGGCTGGACTGGCACTATTCTGATTGCCATGAATGGGTTGCTTTGGTTTAACTCAAAACATGTTTCTAATTTTTCTTTTTTAGTGTAAAATTAAGCAGTAATATAAGCTGAAGTAAGAATTTTTCTACCTGCTGAACGTGTTCTTAGGGTTTTGTTTGTTATTGTGTTTAAAATTACGAGCATGCAAATGAAGACGCTTAGATTGCATGCCTTGACAAATTCCTGTCTGTAGTTGGAGTGTACCTTTCCTCAAACGTGGAGTTGAAGCGCATCAGCACAGTGAATCATAGAATATGTTGGTTTGAGCTAAATGTTTAAGGGCAGCTGTGAGATCTGTGAGATCACCAGCACCTGACTTGCACAGTTGGATTACTGTTGTTCAATATGTTTGCTGCACCCCTCTTCCATTAAGTCACTACAATGTGTAGATACAATTTTTTGACTGCCCTGATATGTTTTAATTCAATGTTCCTTATGGGGAGAGGAAGAAATCTAGGTTTAACTTCAGGTAGATGTAATTGAATCATGACTGGGTCTAGCTCACAAGCTGATGGAGAGTTCAGTTCATTCTGCACTTTTTGATATGAGGATGCCCTGAATTTTGAGTGTCTGCAGTGTGTCTTAAAATGGGTTGAATGTAGTGAGAATTGAAATGTTTTTCCCTTTCCTAAAATAAACTGCATTTTGTGAAAGAAGAAGGGGGCCTGGGGTCAGTGGACCGAATATGAGGCAGCAATATGCCCTTGCTGTCAAGAAAGCCAACAGCACTCCTGGGCTTTATCAAAAGGAGTGCTGCTATCAGATCAAGAACCTCCTTCTCTACTCAGTGCTGGTGGAATGACCCTTGAAGTGCTGTGCCCAGTTCTGGGCTCCTCAGCACGAGAGAGACACAGACGTGCTGGTGTGAGCTGATCCAAGGGCCGCAGAGATCAATAAAGGGCTGGATCATTCCCCATCGAAGGAAGGACTGATTGAGTTGGGATCGTTCACCCTGGACAACAGAGGGCTCAGGGGATCTCGTCAGTGTGTGTGAAGGAGTAAAGATGGAGCTGGACTCTTCTCAGTGGTATCCAGGGAAAGGACAAGAGCCAAAAGGCACAAACCGAAGAAGAGAAAATTCTGCTTAAATGAAAAAAACCCCAAACTTCTCTACTGCAAGGGTGATGAATCACAGGAACAGGTGGCCCGGAGAGGTTGTGGAGTCTCCAGCCTTAGAGATACTCAGAACCTGTGTGAGTTGTTTTTCTGTTTTCTGTAGCTTTTGCACACAAATGTGCTAGAATGTGCTTTTAGATGGGAAAGTGCATAACATGCAAAGCATGTGCAACCCCTCCAGTAGTGTTGCAAGTGTCTCCTTACTGCTGCCCTCCTTTAGCAGATGAATGTTTTTGGAAATCTTCTTGAGTCCCTCCCTCCAGGGATTTTTCAGCTTCCCACTGCCATGTAACCTGACTTTTTAAGGGGCTCTTGAAACTGTATTGAATGTGAGCTTGTTTAGGTTTGGGAGATCACTAGGATGTTGTACTACTTTTCGATATGGGGGAGCAGGGGAAGATGAGGTCTTTTCTTGCAAGCACTTCAATAATATTTGAGCATCCATTAGTTGACAGGCAGTTATGTTTTTCCTCTTTGTTCTCAGTTACCAATAGTATACTATACTATATGTCTATAATATATATATTTTTAAATAAATAAATCAGTCAGTATAAAAGACATTGTAGGAAAACTGTAGTGGAGAAGGCTGGTTCTCAGGGGTTTTGTTTGCTTTGTACACATCTTTGCATACAGTATGATTAGTTGTAATGATTACCTGCTGTGGCATATTTTTAGGTTTGATGTAATGATTCTGTCAAGAACATCCAAGTCTCAAAATTCAGTGCTTGAAAAAAGGTAATTTGAGTAAGTAATTTGCAGTTTAATGCTATGCGAGATAGACATTCTTTTCTTCTGTAAACAGTTGGGGCTATTTAATTTCACAGTGGAGTTTTTGTAGCTTGGTGGGATGGGGGAAGTAAGTTTTAAATGTGCAGGAATCTAAACTTCATAGCAATTTCCTGTTAACTCCTGTTTTGTGCCATGGGCTTGTATAAGTTCGAGAACATTGTTGAAATTGGAGAAGTTTATACTGATTTATATCATCTGTACAACTGGCCCCTTTTGTGTAAGCAGGTTATGTAAGGTTTGGCAACTGTACTGCATTTTGGGAGCTGGAAAAAGTGTTTGGGCAGCGTTGGCTGCTTTTTATTATGTCTGTGATACCTTCCAGCTCAGATGGCTGATTGGTTGCTCTTGGAGGACACAGCCCTGATTTCTAATCTTTGCAAAAATGATGACAAGAGACATGAAGCACCAGGAAATAAGAAATGACCTGCAGCTCTAAAAGTGAGGGGAAATAGGGTCTCCATCCTGGTTTTGCTCCTGCACCTGGAATTTTAAAATGAGTTAAGCAGGGAAAAGAAAACAAACAAACCAACAAAAAAAAAAACAACAAAAACCCAAAAACCTGAGGGGAAAAAAAAAAAAACCCAAAGCAAAACCCAAAAGCAAAGCCAACAAAAAAACCCCACTGGGGTGCAGTTTGCCAACTTCAAAATCTGTTTATTTTTGCAAGGTGGTTTTCAGACCCATTCTTCTGATAGCAGGGAAGCACCATTTAAGCCCTGATTCAATTTGGTAATTTATATGTCCAAACTCGGTGACTTGTTGACTGCAGTTGAATTGCATTTAATTGAGTTCTGACTAGAAAGCTTGGTAGTGATGCTTGCAGCTACCATGCTTACATATAGAGCAGTAACTGAATTTTATGTGCTCTCTTGGGTCTGGTTCTTCTGGCTACTGGACTGGATGGACTGTTAGTGGCAGTGTGTTCAGAAGGAAGTGTACATTTACATCCTATCTTTGATGGAGTTTTGGCTTTTGCTCTGCTTTGTTCCAGCTGGTTTCTTGGGTGTAGCAAAGTGCAGTTCAGTTTAGGGACAGAATTGGTGTGAGTGCTGTGGAATTACTATTTGATGTTAGTCTCTTTTTCACCCTGCCCCTCCTTCCTTTCTGCCTTGAAAGTCTGGAGTTAAGGTTAAAAACCAGTAATGGGGGGGAAGACACTTAAGCATCTCTGAAGAAATAAATAAAGTAACCCACAAGTTTGTCCAAGGTTCTGCTTTATGTTCAGAGCTTCTGTAGTGCTGCTTGGTTACATTTTTTTAAAGAGAATTGATTTGTGATAGCTGCTTAGCAGTGAATTTTGCGCACAAGGGCTTTTGTTTTCTTTTATTAGCTCTTTAGGAATTCATGTTTTCATTTTCTTTTACAGCCTCAGTGCTGTTAGACTTTTATTGACCTGTTGCAATGCAAGCAGGATACAAAACTCCTCAGATGCCAGATCTCAGTCCTAAAATGTGATTGAGCTAATGTGTACATAGATACTGGTTTTGATATTTTTAGTTTCTTACAATTGTTATGGTGTGCCCTGGCTCAGGGGTACTTAAAACTCTGTAATTTACATTTAAAAACACCACCACCACCAAGAAAATCAACCAAACAAAAAAACTACCCAAATGCTTGCCTTAGGCTCTTCATTATTATTCAGTGTGCATCATTTCAACCGGCTTCAAAAACTGGGAGGCACAATACCACAGGTAGTACCAGCCTGAGATTCTTTGCTTAGTCTACTTATTTTTCTGAAATGTTATCTGGGCTAAATACCCATTTTTAAAAAATGCTGACATGAAAACAGTAGGGATAGTTAGTATACTGGACACCACCAAAATAGGTTCTATTTGAAAAACAAAAAACCCAGTCCTGGACCATCATTTGTCCCAGAAACACTGATGATGTCTTGACTGTTTGAAAGTGCTTGTTTTTTGTTGAGGCCAGTAAGAGATGTGGACTCTTGAGCGTTCTTTAAAAAATAAATTTAGGAAAGCCCTTTTTTTCTTGAGTCACAGAAATAATATTTCAGTTATCACTCCAGGCTCCTGAATTAAGGTTAATTTAAATCAGGATGAATCAAATCAGTTCCTACATATAAGCTGATAAACTGTTAAGACATGCAGACTGATGTCTTTCTCTGAGAAGCCACTTGGAGCTTTTTGCCATGTTCTCCCCCTGTCCATAAAGCTTCAGTCAAAAGTGTCTGTTCTTTGTGTAAAAATTGATCCTGTAGACTGGAGGCATTTGGAAGATGCAAGCTGTAAGGCATAATGATTACTTCAGGACATTATTAAAATCTTTAATTTCTCCACTGTTTTTCCTGTATTGCTCTTTCTCTGGTGAACCAGCTAGTGCAAGCAGATTTCAGTACTTTTGACATGAAACTAATATTTTTAATCAGATCCATGGGTTATTTCAAGGGTAGTTAGCCTTTGTCTTCTCTTCGTCACAAATCTTATCAAGGAAGCTTTCCCCTGCCCCAAAAATTTCTCTTGTTACTGTTCCAGTTAAGTTGGCAGTGCTGGTTTAGCTAAGCTTGTGCCATTCTTTCCATAATAAGCATGGATGTTTCTTTTCTCTAGGATTTATAACTTGTGAAAAAAAATTTCTGTCTTCAGGTGACTCTGTCTTTTAGCCAGAACACTGTATTTTTAACTTGGTTTGCTCTAGCTTTGTCACTCAAAATAGAGGAGGCCAAAAACAAAAAGGGAAGACTTGACACTTTGTGCATTCTTGGAAATCCTTCACAGGCATGCAGTGAAAACATGACATTTTATGGCTTGTAAGAGTCTCATGTCCAGTGCTGTGTTGTGCCTTGTGCTGCCAAAAAAGTGTCAAAAGAGCCTAGATGTTAGGCTAGAGAAGGGTGGAAGAAGAGGGATAGAAAGGACTGCCCTAGCTAATTGCAGAGTCAAAGGTGAGTGACTTGCCTAGGGGGAGTTGATGAGAAATGCCGCTTTCTCTGGGCAGGTTTCACAGGTGGCTTCAGCTGGCTGGTTGCTGCCTTTATTTGCCTCTTCTCTTTAAGCACCACTGCTGGGGAAACACTGGTCAGACAAATAATTTGCTAAGGTAACTGTAAGATTTTGGGTTTTTTCGTTTTGTTTCCTTGTAGAATGCTAACATCAGCACCAGAGGTGGGCACCAGGGAAGAAGTGCTACATTTGACAGTGGTGTGGTTTTAAATGGGCTCACTTAGACCAGGGAAGATCAGTCCTGCTGCGGGAGCAGCTGATCTCTTCTTACATTGATTTCCAGACTCCCAATTCAGGGTCTTGATGTGCTGAGAGATCCCCCAAACATGAGCAGATTTCCTAGAATTCATGGCAATTCAGCACCTGCTGCCTGATGAAAGGACAGAAGCCTTTTTGAAAAGGAGAGGGGGTTAAATGGAGGCAAAAATTGTCTTTGCCGTTCCGTGGCTTGGCATGCACTCCTGTGATGGACCACGGGGCTTCTGTGGAGCACATAGAGGGAAGCAAACCTTTATCTCATTAGATGTCTGATTACTGCAGAGACTCAGTACACTCTGAAAGGTTCACTGAGAAGATCAGCTTTATGATACTTGAGAGGTTGCAGAGACACCCTGTAGTCAGGACAAGGTGGTGACAGGGTATGTTGCTTTAAAAGCGCCCAGCTGAGAGAGAAGTGCTTTGAAAGAAGGCTGCCTGCATTCAGATTGTTCTCCATGTTGTCTAAGTCCATCCTGCCAACCCTTTCTTTGTGCTGCAGTTACTTTGCTAATACCACGTAGTGTTAAACCTTTGAATAACATCGAGCTTGGTGCCTGCTAATGAGCTGAAATGTAGAGATGTAATTTTCCTGTGACAAATTTGTGTGTGAATTTGAAAGTACTACTTTTGTACAGCAGTCTCTGTGAGGCCAAGGGTAAACACACATAACCGATGAAATTAAACAACAATATTTTTTGGGAAGAGGCTCTTGAGCTGGGGCTCCTTTAATATCATAGAAAAGCCATGAGGGCCCTTTGGTTTACAAATTAATTTTTTTTCCCACTTCATCTGAATGCATTGAGCTTCAGTGTGGGCTGCAATTTTAATGGAAGGCTTGAGGAAAGGAATTTTGTTCCATGATAATTCAGGGGATGTTTTTTCATCCTTTTAACCTGCTTTAAAGGTTTAATAGGACTTAGCTGGTTTTGTCTCCATTGTTTTTTCTTTTAGGTAACTTTCTTGGGATTTTTTCATTTTGGTCTAAACTCCTTTTTAGTCTGCACTTACACATTTCAATAGCCACATGATACGGCCCAAAGTCACTTCTAATAGCCACGTTTTTCTTCATTCAGCAGTCCATCTTTTGTCTGTTTTTATTCCTGCAGAGTTGAATGCAGGTGGTGCAAGCTAGTGCAGATGAGCTGGGTCAGAGAACTGATGTGACCCGACCAAAAATGAGTATTTGGCCATATCAGTTTCAGTGTGATTCAGCAGCTGGTTGTGCAGACAGGTTTTTTTATGCCTGCTTTTCTCTGTCTTTAGTTGTTTGTCAATAGCTGCTTCCCCACACAGTCTGAGTTGCCACAAATTACAGCCTGACTTGTTAAGGAAAACCAAAATGAGTGGCAATTTACATTCATAGGTTGTCCTGTGAACTGGGGCAGCTCTCAGCTACTGCTGCTGCTTCTTCAGGAGCAGTCAGTCTATCCTGATTGCTAGAGCTGAGGAAGCTTTGAGAAGGCATCTGGGGATGTGATTCTGCCTCAGTCACTCTAATGTGAGCTGTCTCAGAAACCTGAGGACTCACCTGCGTGGAAGCTTTTTTATTTCAACTAGAAAACTTGTTTTACCCTCACACTCAGGTGTGTGTTGTGATACAAGTGACCAATTTCTGTCTGTCTGTCTCTCTGTCTCTATGGTTATGTATATTCCCCTCTTCAGTGGGGTAAACTGCTCATGATTATGTATGCTGCTGTAATCAGAATGGTCTAAGTAGGTGCTGTGACTGCCCTGGAACTGCCCCTTGGAACACAGGCCCCTGAAACAGCACTTTAGATCCATCTAAATTGGGGTGTAGGATGCATCTGGAGATCAGAGCATTTTAAGGTTGTTTAAGGTGTGTTGTGAGGGACATTTGCTGGGGATAACTGTAGAGCTGCCTGTTCCTCCTTGGCTGAAACGATGGTCCCAGCTGCAGGTAAAGCAGCTACAGAGCCTCTGCAGTTTGCAGGAGGTTCTTGTGATGCGAAGGGAGACTGCCCTGCAGAGGAACATGACAGCAATTACAAATGCACCCCACATCATCCCTGAAGTGGACAGCATTCTCTTTCATAAAATAAAGTGTGAAGCTTTTGTGTATAAGCATGTTTTCACAGTCCACACTCATTTACTTCCTTTGTGGTTCCTACTGTGATTGTGTAGTGAGTGCCGTCTTCTTCAGGGGAGCTGAGGGTCTGGGATAATCCAGGTTATGAGACATCTGGCTAAGCATTGTGCAAGACTGAATAGATGTCTCTTTACCATGCTTTTCTGGAGCTCCACTGTTAGGAGGACTAAGCTCAGACGCAGCTCAGTGCACTTGCCCAGCTGGTGCCCATCTGGGCATCTAATACAGCTCGGGGAACCTGGGGAGGTGATGGGTCCAGTGCACAGATACTTGGTTTTCTTTGAGGCCTTACTCAGGGCAAAGGCTTCCTGACAAAGACCCATGCCCCAAATGGCTGCGATGGCATTGGGAAAGCAGTGTCATGTCTCTGACTGGCCTGGGGCAGCTGTGCTAGGAGTTGTGTTTGTATGTTCAACTTGCAAGCTGGATATATGATGCTCGGTAATGTTTACCAGCTATGAACTGGCTGTCCTCTTCTAACCAGACCTTTTCTCTTGTAACTGTACAGTCTCAACTTTTCAGGGAGATGTTGTGTGATTTGCCACACTTTGACCTGGTCCTTTCCAATTGGTACGTGCTGTTAATGTCTCTTCAGGCTACTTAAATTACCCATAGGTGGAGTGACAGGGAAACTGGGACAGTGATGGAAATGGGGAAAAGAAATCCAAAAATTTAATGTCTTTCTAAGTCTTCATGGAGTCATGATTTATTTATTGACAGAAAGAAATTTCAGGACACTTGATTTTACTCTTTTTTTCTCTCTAGATTTGCAAAAGGAGGTTAAACTGTGGTCATTGCCTGCTTGGATAGGTAATTAGTTGCTTCAGAATGTGATTTAGGATATTAACTTGTAATACCTGGCCACAAAAAGATGGAATTCAGTTGTAAATGCTTATGACAATCAGGTACTGCTCAGCATTGGAAAAGAATGGTAAATACATTACGCAGAGGCAAAGCTTATGAGATGATTTCATGAAGGACTTATTTTGTGCCCTGTGGGCCTGAGGTTTGATTTACTTTAATAAGTATGTTAAAATTTTGGGAGTAAACATTGGTGTCTATACCCTGCTGTATGTATGTACCATTACAGGCTTTGCAAAGAGCTGCCATCTGCATGTCTTGTGGCTTAATTTGTGTATGTCTCTTTCAGATACATGTACTGGACTGACTGGGGTGAAACACCCCGAATAGAACGGGCAGGAATGGACAGCAGCATGCGAAAGATAATTGTTGATTCTGATATTTATTGGCCAAATGGGCTCACGATAGATCTTGACGAGCAGAAACTTTACTGGGCTGACGCAAAACTGAGTTTCATTCATAGGGCAAATCTGGATGGTTCCTTTAGGTAAGTTTCCTTTGGCCTGTACTAAGGTGTAAGTTATTTCTCACTTTCTTGTTTTAATTTTGAAATGAGACTTTTTTTTCTCAGTAGTCTAGAATAACGCAAATACCTTACTGTTTTTTTTAGATGCAGTTCTTAATAGCCTTGCAAAAAATAGCCTCACATACTATAAAACTGGTTTTAAGAGTAAGACTATTTGTATCAGTATTTCACTATAGACTGTTCACAGCCCTCTTGTACAGCAGGATTTTTCATTTTTAGGCTCTTACTTGTATTGAAAATAGTCGGAGATGCTTATTTTTGACCCTAGGCAATGTAACATTTACGTAGTGATTGAGATTTTACAGTATTGATTTTTTTTACCAACAGGAAACACACATTGAGACACACTTGTCCATGGCCCCATCCAAAGACGTCCTTTATGTCATGCCTATTAATTAACCAAATTCAGGTTGTTTCAGACAACGGGCAGTTAGAAAGCAGATTTTCCTAAAGCTTGCTGGAAAGCGCAGTGTGCAAATTTTGTTTCGTGACTCCTTTCCAAATGTGCTGTTGAGTTTTGGGTTTTGTAGTCATAGAGAAGTGACACTTCAGGCAGGGCAGACTTAGGCATTTGAGATTGCGTCTTCAGTTCTGTGCGGTGTTCAGTGGGAAGGCTGAGCTGGTCCTGAAGGGTGAGTGTCATACGCAGTAAAATGTCCTGCCAGAGTAATCTCGCATTGTTGACTGGCTTTGGTCTTCAGGTAGTTTTAAATGACATTTTAATTTTCATGATTTCATAACATTTTAAATGCCTGTGTCAATAAAATTGTTTTGCCTTGGTGAAAAGTTGGAGGAGTTCTATTTTACGCATCTCTGTGAAATGGAATAATACGCGTTCCCCAAAATAACCATTTTCCATGGTGTTTTTTGATTTTATTTTTTTACTGAGAAGCATTCTATGCCTGATTTTCACAGTCATAAAAGAGCAATAGCAATATTGACATCCTTTATAAAATGCTCTGAAGTTCCTTTGAGAGCACTGTGTAAGAGCTGGATAATGGTGGCATTGTAGTAAGTGACAAGTATCGACTGACAGTCCGAAGCGTAGACAAGGGAAAAGGCCTTTGCAGAAGGCAGTGGCAGCTCAAAGTCTGGCTGCAGTTCGTAGACAGAAAGATTTTCATGTAACACAACATGAATATGTTTGTCTGATTTGGCGGTGAGTGGCAGAGCGTGAGGTTTCCAGGCTGTTTCCGCAGTTTTCATGCACATACCCTTGTGTAGACTTTACTTACATGTGTGTGTAAACCTTGAAGTTGTAATTGGCAAGTAAAATCTGTTCTGCTCATTTTAAGGTAGAGAAGGGCTACCTGAAAGGGAGCAAGCCTTTGAATACACTAATTCCAGCAATCTGTCCAAATTACTTTGTGATAGATCAATGCCCCAACCCACCCACCAAACAGATTTCTGTTGAACCATAAATCAAATAGTAGTATAGGAAAAAATAATGTATTTTGCATTAAGAAAAAATTGTCTCACTCTTGCATATTTTACTCAGCTGCTAGACCATGTAAGTGCATGCTTGAGGTCAGAATATTCCTGTGCATTGTGCATTCTGGAAGTTCCTGACGTCTAACTGCACGTGAACTTTTAGGTATTGTCCAATGTAATAATTCCTAAAATGTTAAGCATGTTCATAAAATGCCATAAAGATTGATCTTAATCATAACTCCTTTTAAATGAAATTTGTATTTGTTCCCTTTTCCATTCCCCTGATCAGTGTTGAAACTGAACTCTGTGAAGTTGGGATTCCTAGATTCTGGTGTCAAAGTGGACCTTCAGTAAAGGTTCAGACCAGATGGTAACTTTAGGAGCTGTTTCTGCTCCTTAAACATGGAGCAAACAAGTTTCACTCATACATGACAATAAAGAAATCTGTGATGTTTCAAATGCTTCCACCCCTCCCATCCCCGAATCCATTCAGGATTATGTCAAAATTCAAATAAAAAGGAAATTTGCATTCTGTGTGGTGGATTAATGGTACTGGAGCAATCTGCCTCTTAGCAAGCTTCAATTTGCAACCACATTTTCTGGAACTATTTCAAGGGATGTAATTACAGGAGAAAGGGAGACTTGATATCTAAGAATGATGGAAATAGGGGCAATACATAGTGGAAAACAGCTGTTATGATATTAGGATACAGCCACTGCTGTTATTAGTTAAGAGGAAGGAGCAATGGTGACAGTGGAAAGAGAAAGTGAAATTAGTATTTGTATTTATTCTGTTGTGTTTTATGGTAAGAGAAGTAATGGTAATTAGAAAGACAGAATTTTTAGAACAGTTTCAATTTTACCTCTAGAAGAGAAAGATTATTAATAATTTTGCTTTCTCATGTATAAGGCAGTACGCATTTGCGTGTGTCAGTCTGTTTTAAACTTGCTCGTGTCTGAATATGTATCAAGAATTTTAGGGATACTTTTTTATTCCCCTCCACCCTGGAAAATGCAAATAAGCACCTATCCTGCTCAAAATGAAACAGAGTCCTTTCCTTGCCAAATGTTAGCGGTTTTTTGTTTTTCTGTGAATATTTTCAGTGGGAAAAAAAATTGAATGCAGATTGAATATAGGTATAAGAAAATTAAGTTCCTCATTTTCCTTCAGGATGACACTGAGACCTCAGCTTTCTCAAAGTTGTATGATGAAAAATTTTGAATAATGGTTTGCTGTGTCATAACGCTGGTTTGAAAGGTGTGTGCATACCTTTGTCTGTACCTAAAATGCATGAGTTTTGTGAAAACTGAGTGCCTAGTGTTTTGACTGAGGAATTATCAGGCATCTTTCCCCTGACTTAATAAATATCTTCAAAACTACTGAATCTAAATTATATACATTTATTGCAACACATAAAAATTTTGGGATCCTGTGAAAACATGTTAGAGATGTCGTGTTTTGTGGCTTTCAGTTCAGCTAATTCTCAGAAGTGTGGCTGTACGTCATTGAAAAAACCATCTGAAATGTTTCTGATTTGTATTAATTATAAGTATTTAGTTTTAGGAAAAGTGTAACTGACCTTTGCTCTACCTTAAAAATTAATCTGAAAAATACTTGTTTCTGCTGCAGACAAAGTTAAGAGGAGTCGTTTAATGAGACTCATAGGTAATTTCTTCATTTTCCTGCTAGAAGAAAAGACTGAGTACAACTGAAGTTCTGGGCAGAGATGTCATATACTGCTTTAATCAGAGGAGCACTCTTTGGACCCAAGTTTCCTTGAAAAGTCAGTTGTGTTAGGGTATTTGCCCAGCTCCTGAAGTTAAGGAACTTCAGGGGTCAGTGTAGAGCCTGAACCAGATACTTCAATGCTCTGAAACCCAATAAATTTGTGTCCTTATGCTATGAAGGTGCAAAACCTTATTTTACATTTTTCAGTCTCATTGTCACTTTTATCACCAGGTGAATCTCTTGGTCCCGTGAATTTGTTGAAAGACGACAGTTCCTCTATGAATTTTTACAAAGCCGGATATTTAAATGTGTGGTAACAAGTGGAAGCAATCCATTTTTAATCCTTACTCTTTCTCCCAAAAAGGCAAAAAGTTGTTGAAGGTAGCCTTACTCATCCCTTTGCTCTGACGTTGTCTGGGGACACTCTGTACTGGACGGACTGGCAAACGCGCTCCATCCACGCCTGTAACAAAAGGACGGGAGAGAAAAGGAGAGAGATCTTGTCTGCCCTCTACTCGCCCATGGACATCCAGGTCCTGAGCCCGGACCGGCAGCCCTACTGTATGTCCTGCTTTCCCTCAAACCCTTTGCATGACTGTTACTTACCTGTCCGGGAAAACGTTAGAAAAATGGTTCGTGTGGAGTTTCAAGGTTTTGCACATTTTTCAAGGGATTGGTTACTAAAGGTAGAAGTGCTTGAATCCTGTACCTTCCTTTGAATATTCTGGCCTGAATTGGTATAAGCTCACTCACTGTCCCAGCTGGTAGCAAAATCCAAAATCCAGTGCAGTACTTCAGTGACTTCTTTTGGGTTGGAATATTTGAACAAGAACGGTCCCAACTCACCTGACATCTTTTAAATGCCATTACTTTGAAGAAAACTGTAAGAAATGCTTATGATTACTTTTTTTAAAAAATAACTAGAATTGCCACAAAATATATAATGTTCATGTTGTACTTACAAGTGCAAGTTTTGCAGTCCAAACTTGATCGTGGTTATCTTCAATATGTATCAAATAGTTTGTGAATATCTTAGTAGGGAAGAGGTTTAGTTTTGAGCTTTTATATGAACACACATATGCCTCTATTTTTCTCTATATTCTATGGTGGTACTTCAAAGGAAGGCACATGTAGAGTATTCGGAATCGAGTAGAGCTGCATATATTTTGTATGTGCATGTGATTCCATGTGGCAGGTCTAGGTTTTGGGTTTTTTTAGGACTGTGAGAATGGGACTTAATAGCAATGTTGTAGAAATGTATATGATCAAGTAGCTCTGGGAAGAATCAACTCTTGTCTAGAGGAAATACTCTTGCCATTTGGACTGTCTTCTTTATTTATGCCAACTGTAAAATCTGCTTCCCTAAAGATAACATTTGTTACTCCCATGAAGTTTATAGGATGTGAGTAAACAGGCCTGAAAGTAAGCAAGAGGAGTTTGGAGATCATCTTGGGGATGGAACGTGGGCGAGTTTTCATTGAGGTTACTGGGTATGCACAGCACCCTGGTCTATCTCACAGCTCCAAATAGGAGTTTGTCTGTGCTGAATTCTTGTCATTGCTTTTAGCTCCAGGAATGTCCCAGCCTTGGGTTATAGTAGTTCTGAGTCAGTCACAAAGAAAGTACAGCACACAGGGAAAGAGCATATGCTGAAAATAGCTCAGATGCCATTGACTTCATTAAGATCAGGCTTGGAGTCCTTCCTCACCATTTTTTTTCTCGGTGAGTGTCAGTGGAAGTAACAAAAGTCAAATTAGCCAGACATTTTGTGCTTTTATATTAAAGTAGATGATTATTCAAACTATATTCAGGTGATTATTCAAACTATATTCAGATAATTATTCAAACTATAGTTTTGCAGAAATCTTGCAAAAGTTGCAAATATTTTTTATGAGTGGCAATATTTATCCATAATTACTTACTAATACAGTTTTATGTCTTCCTGCCATTTTTCTTCCTCATCTAAAGGAGAAAGGAGTGTTCAGTTGTCATATGTCCATCCCTGTCCTGTACATGCAGCACTGCTGTAATGGAGGAATTGTACAAATTGTTATGTTTTCTTTCATGGAACTGGTTGTCCCATCAGTTGCGTACATCTCAATGTAGGTGCCCCTATAGTTAAGATGCTGGGGAGGGGTGGAAATCAAGCATTTTATATTGTGATTCCTCTGACTTTTAGCACTAAAGCTTATGCCAGTCATTTAGGAACTATAATTTCTTCCTCATGGAGAAAACAGAGCTTTAGGGCTTCTAGAAAAATTAGAATAAATCTGTTTTGTTTCTTGAAGTTCACACTCCATGTGAAGAAAACAACGGTGGTTGCTCCCATCTGTGCCTGCTGTCTCCAAGGGACCCCTTCTACAGCTGTGCCTGTCCCACCGGTGTGCAGCTGGAAGACGATGGCAGGACGTGCAAAGCAGGTAGGAACTTGGCTTTTCTCTACAGTCACAGTGTTGGCGTGGTTTGAGTTCACTGCTTCAGAGCTGATCCGTGAGGAAGTGAGTTGAGAGGAGCTGCCTGATACACTGAAATGTCATTTTGCATCCAAACCTCCCACCAAGCTACCAAAGATGGTGATTTTTATGAGCTAAAGTAATCCCTTGTAGTAGAAATCAGAGAATTTTGTCTGTATCTAGTGTTGCCAGTTCTCTGTAGGAATGAAGTAGTGTGTGGAACCCATTGCTGAAGGATTTTATTAGAAGTAAGTTAATGTAGGACATCTTTCCATTCGGACAGTGGCCAAACTTCTGCTCCGTCCCATTCATAGTCCAGAAGAGGTCAGTGATAAAGTAGTGGTGGCTGAGTTGTTGAGGTAACTGAGAAAATACTGTTCTAGGTGAGTTGTCCATGTCCCTGAGCAGTAGAAGAGGGTTGTATATCACCACTAAAAAGCAGTTTAGAGAATAATAGCTAGGGTATATGCTTTAATGAGAAAGTTTACCTAGATGCGTGTTTTGTATCCACAGGTTGAATGAGCCTTGTGGTATACTTTGAAAGCTTGGTTTTTTCATCGATTGGGAAGTCTCTTTTAAAGATGCATCTTACAAAAGCAGGCAGCTAACACTGATATGGTGCTGGAACACTAGGAGGCAAGGTTTTGGAGAGTGTTCTGCTGACTCTGCTGCCTGTCTCGAGTGTGTTTTCGAGTCTAGTCAAATAGTATAATCATTTTGTGATGTGGCTTGATTCCTCTGTGTACTAGAGCAAGCATAATGGATGCCTTTCATTTGTGAACTAGAAGCACGATTTAAACACTGAATCTCCAGGGTTTAAGGGCCAGCTTTATTAGCTCATCCTGCTGTAATTGAAAGGCTTATAAGGTAGTTTTGCAGCTGCTGAGAGACTTCTCCCTTTCCTCCTTGCAGCTTTGGAAAGTTTCCCTTTCACAGCTTTTAAAAAAACCTCACTAAATGCTCAGGACAACCTTTTAAGACGTTCATATTGACCTCATGTTTCTGGCAGTGGGAATGAAGGTCAGCCTGCTTTTGGCATTTTGGCAGATAGCACAAGCAGGAGCGACTGCTTATACTGTGTTTTCACCTTTCCATTGTCAGGCCAGACAATCTGCCAAGGATTTTCTGTCAAAGGAGAGCAGAAAAGTGGGATGAGAACAGGAAATCTGGTTTTGCATAAGAATGTGGCTTTTTGGTTCAGTTTTATGGATTATTTCTTTCCCAAGCTCCACATCTTTTGTTGCCCTGTCTGCCTTATGCCAACATCCATGCGCTTCTCTTTCCCATCTTACTAATTAACTCCTTGGTTGCAAGGAACTGACTTTTTGTCCTCCACACGAGGCCTTTGTAGTGATGTTGTAGTGGGATCCACGGGTGTTGACCACGCTTCATTTTGTTCCCTGTTGGCTTGGGCAGAGGTGCAAAAGTACAGAGTGACTTGGGCATATGAGCTTCTTTGACTTCAGGCTGTTAAGTGAATTACACAGAAGCTGCTGCGGGTTTATCTGCAGAAGGAAAAAGCATTCTGTTCTCAAAATCCCTGTCCACGTGGGGAGTTTACTGGTGCATATATAACTATATAATGTTACTGTATATACCTGTTGGAAAGAATCCTTGAGCAGAAAAGCCCTAGGGCTCTTAGGTGATTTCAGCTCTCTTGAATATTGGAGAATACATACATTGGTAATGTTCAAGTGAGAGCATTCTGTAGCTCTTTACAAATGGTAAAGCGCCTAGGTAATAAACAAAAAATAGGAATTCAAGGACAGGCTGTGCCAGTATTTGCCTTGCTGAGTTACGTCTGTATGTAATGAAACTCTGGATTTTTATACTTCGATTAAACTAACTGTTGATATGCTGGAACCCTAAGCATTGTGCCTGTTTTGAAACAGTAGTTTATTTTCCTGTAGTTTTAGCTTTTGGTGTTGATTCATTCTTGCTTTCTCTCTGGTTCTGAAGACTTGCCTTGAATTAATAATAAAAAAATACTTTTACAGTAAGTATCCATCACTAATAATGGATATCAGATAGATAGATGGATAGCAACTGGCATCAAGTATATGTTCTTCTCTGGGAATGTATACTTGTTTTGTGCAGGTAAATGTATTGTTTTGCAGACCCATGGTGCTAAGTCTGTTTTCCTCTGTTGGCTTGGAAATATTCGGCACTTCCTTGAAGTTCTCATATCAACAAGCAAGGGGGTTTATAAGTTAGAAAAGTAAATCAGCTGCTCCTGACCATGTGCTCTTTAACAAAGTGAACATTCAAGCCCTGGTCTTTGAAATTGCTTAGGAGTATTGGACCACTACTGTCTTGTTGCATATGTCAAATACATGATTTTAGATAGGTGCCTGAACCTAATCTTGCCAGCGTAGAAGGTAATGAAGTCACAGTTTGTAGAGCCCATCAGAGTCTGATGATTCTAGTTGTGCCTCTGGAGAGTTACTGCTCAGCAGTAACTGGTAACACCTTGTCACCTTCAAGAATAACTGAGCAGTGAAATTTCATGTCTCCAAATGGAGCTTCAGTTCTTAGACCCAGG
The DNA here is from genome assembly GCA_013389985.1 of Dryoscopus gambensis. Lineage (NCBI taxonomy): Eukaryota > Metazoa > Chordata > Aves > Passeriformes > Malaconotidae > Dryoscopus > Dryoscopus gambensis. Next base: position 193,328 of record WEIT01005203.1, read on the forward strand.
TAGTTTTCTTGATTTGTGTTTTGTTTCGTTTTTTGGGTTTTTTTGTTCATTTGTTTGAAAGCCTTTCCTAAGCTGACTTGAGCAACTGCATGAATATTTGAGAAAGGAACCAAACTTCGGTTGCAGTCATTTAGAACGGATGTGTAATTCTACCAGCAAATAGGCCAGAGCAAAAGGGTGGAAGCTTCACAAGCTTGGGGGACCTTCTTTTAGTAATTTTGCTGGTTTAGGACTATCCTGAAGATTTTCCTTCTTTCATTGTTTAAGGATCACATTCATTTTCTTGATGAACAGAATTATTTTGATTCATGAGTCTTCTGTTCATGTGCAATGTCTCCTTTCAAGAAGCTGTTCCTTCTCCTTCTGTCCTGGGGTTCCTTTCCTAGGACTTAGTGAGTTCTCTTGTTGGGCCAGTGGTAGTTTGAAGCATTGTGAGAAAGACAAATGTATTAATGGCTACTGTCTTGTTTCCAGCAGTAAATTATTTGCTTCATTTTTACCTTTCAGGGCAGAGTCTTCAAGTGATACCTGTCACCTCTTATGAGCAGATTCACCTTCCTCATGCTTCTCGCTTTCCACAGTGCACAGTGAATGACATGGATTTATCTGTTTCTCACTCCAGCTCTGGTGCACCTTTGGTATAATTTGTATCACTTAAAGTGAATGTTTCCAGATGAAATGGAGCTGGATGTTTGCACTCTGTTCCACTTTCATGGAGCAGGTTTGTTTGCTTTGCTGGGCAAAGCTGCAGTCTCAAAATATTGGATGATTCCCTCTGCTTATTCTTTCCTTCTGTGACTTGACCATTTGGTTCAGTTTAATCACATTCAGGCAAGTCTAGATGTTTTTTGTGTATCTTGCCAGCTAACTGTGATTAAACCCTGATCCCAGCCTCTTGTACAGCAGCTATGTGTCTGCATCCTTCCAAGACTGAGCTGGATTTTGTAAACAGCATTCAGCAGCATGTTTCTCTTATGTTTCTGGAAAATATATAATTTCTTTCTGCTGTATTCAGTGTTGCTGGCATGCAGCTATCACTGCAGGCCTTCTAAAGGAATGTCAAAAGCCTCATCTTTTTTCTAAGTGGATATATTTCCTGTAAGCAGACACTCTGACTTGCTAAATTCCCTCTGCCTGTCAGTGTTGCCTTCCCAAAGGTTCTTACTCTCATTGCACATAATTTTCTGGTACCATAGTATCAAGTTAGTCAATTGTACATGAACTAAAATTAATTGGATAGCATTTTAGAACCTAATTTCCCGGGCTGATACCTGCAAAATATTTTAAATATTCTGCACCTTGCTCTCCCAAGTCTCTACTAGCTTGGCTCTATGGCTATGAAGCTGTAATAAGTAGGATAAACTGGGACTTGAGCTAATGTTCTTTTTTATTCTATATGTTTGGCTTCAGCGAGGACACTCAGAGCTACACAATGTCAGAATTAGTCCAGATCCATGCAGCTTCTGGAAGCTGTGTACCCCTAGTTTTAAAAAAATACTTTTCAGGATTTTGTTTTGCTGTTCATTAAATGTGTAATGCTTGCTGCAGTATATAGATAAAATATTTCAGTAAATGCTACAGAATTTTACTTACTCATTGTGCAAATTCATTGCGGCAGTTTCACATGGCCTGGATATCATTAACTCTTGATCCATTTTACATATCTAAATTCCTCTCTAACCAAATTTAAGTTGCTATTAAGAGGAACCTTTTTTTACTTGCTTCCACATAAAAACACAAACCAAAACAAGCCAAGCCTTTCTGTGACACCGGAATCTCTTGGAGATATAATTTTACTCTGATTTCTTGTCTTTCCATTTGTGTTGGGAAAGGTCATGATTCCGTTCCCTTTCTTGTGTTTGAAAGCAATGTGAGAGGCTTCTTGGTAAGCATGCCTAAGGGTGGTTGAGGTATAGGTGTATTTGCATGCCATGCAGCGAGTAGATGACAAGCATGAGATGCAAGTTTGCCGTAGTTCTGGAGAAATGCTTTTGGTATTTTGAAGCTTGCACAAAGGAGTGATGCCTGGAAGTAAGGGCAGTGCCAACTAAAGTATGTTCCTTTAATACACTAGGCATTGGCTCAGTATAGATCTAAGCCAGAGGGTGTCTGGACACAGTGTTCTTGGTCATAGGGTTTAGTTTTAGGTGGTCCTGCAAAGAACAGGGAATTTACCTCAATAGTCCTTTACAACTTGACATATTCTATGATTC